>SJYX01007777.1:13697-25608 GCA_006410675.1 Oreotragus oreotragus | reverse complement strand
GTAGGGACTATAAACTATATAGGCATTATACTGAACTCTGATTTACAAAACTGCTCCCTAAAGAGAGACTCTGCATTGGTAGATATTTGATACTCTTTAAAGTCAAATGCTTGTACATATATATTAATTCCATCTTGTGTCTGACTATTCCTTATACTATGTGCATGACAACAAAGCAAGTGTAAATCATTCTAATTTCTCAGCTGAAAATACAAGAAATAGAAAGAAAAACAATGCCATCTAGGAATATTAGTCCTTTCTAACAATGAAATATCTACAGATAGAAATATATTTTATTATTAAAAATAAATTCAAAAATAAACTCATTATGTAAAGTCAACCAATAGCAGTGAACTTTTAAAAAATAAAATTTATATACCAGCTTTTAAGAGATAGAACAGTGGGTATGCTAAATGTCTGGGAACACTTAAGTTTGAGAACATGCAGCATTTACATGCTCTATAATACATTTAATTTTAAAATACCACAGAGATTATCCGAGTAATACATTAACATTTATTATAATATATTTAAACATATAATGAAATATTTTCTAAAACAGAGTTTGAAGAATTCTCAACATGAAGCAAGATGGCTCAGGAATGAATTCTACTGCATCTAGAATTATACAGTGATTCAAACATCCCTCCTCTATATCATGGCTTTACTTCAGATGTTTTATGATATTTATATTTTTAAATATTTAAACAATTCTATAGAAGCAATTAAAGTTTTCTTCTTCTGTGCGTGTGTGTTAGTCACGCAGTCGTGTCCGACTCTTTGTGACCCCATGGACTGCAGCCCGCCAGCCTTCTCTGCCCATGGCATTCTCCAGGCAAGGACTGGAGTGGGTTGCCGTTTCCTTCTCCAATGTGAATTTTAGAAGTAGCAGTTTAGTCTCTAAGTTGTGTCCGACCCTTACGACCCCACAGACCGTAGCCCACTATGTTCCTTTGTCCATGGGATTCTCCAGGCAAGGATACTGGAGTGGGTTACCTTCTCCATTTCTTGTTCTGATACCATTATATATGATTCATAAATCATTTTTTCTACAACACACTCAGGATATAGAATTTTAATGATATAATTTCTTCAACCTAAGACAGTTTGATAGATTTTCCAGGAAAGTTGCAATGCTAAACCTTTTCATTCTGCACATTTCCATACATAATTATGGTTATCAATCTTTAATAAATGAATAATGTTATAGAACTGTTAAATTAATTCTGAGCTTCACAGGAGTGGCAACGCCCATCTTGGCTGACTACTTCAAAATCTAATTCTATTATCTGGATCTTGCTTCTACCACAAAAAGTTGGGTCTTTATCTCTCAGATATTATTACCTTTGATTTACTCACTCCAGTAAGAATGATTGAACTCTTATTTTTACCTGGTATTTAATATCTTCCATTTATCTCTAAAAAACTTCCAGGCAAGGTCTCGGCCATGTGGATTTCGAGCTACATGGATTATCACATCAATTGCATCTTGATCCAGCACCACCTCAGAATTCAGTGATAGATTTAGAAGCCTTTAAGGATAGAATTGCAGGGAAATTTTTAGTTTAATAACAAACTTTTCTTTATTATCAGAATTATAGGATTTAAGTTATCACAATCTTCAAAGAATAGTCCATTTAAACTCTACTAATAAAAATTTATCAACAGAACAATCTTGCATTTATAAAAGGAAGAAGAACAAACTCATATCATTTTAATTGATGTATTAATTAATGTCTGAAAAAAATCTTGTAGGTGGTTAAATCATTCTGATTTAATGATGAAAATTTGCTTTAAAAATTCTTTTTAATAAATACTTCAATTTTATAATGAAATATTATCTTATACACATATAAATAAAATAGAAACAAACATTTCAAATCAACAAGTTTTCATCATATTAATATCAGTTTTCTTTAGCTCTAAAATGATATATTTTAGAGTAACTAGCATATTTAAAGAAATAAAAACAAGTGCAGTACCATTTAACAGAGAATATTCTCATTATACAAATTTAAAGATTTAATTCACCCACCTATTTAATAAATTCCTGTCATCACTGCAAGTTAAGGCTTCCAATAATATTTTCTTTTCAGAAATGGCCGTGGTAGAGTGGAATTTCATCCATATGAATTCCCAGACATCCTCATCCAGTAGTGAAACTCCTGTACAGTAGACGATGTCTCTAACATTTAGTGGTATTCTAAAGAAGCAACCCATGGTGGTTTTCTGTTAATTAAAAGCTTCATAATATTGAAAATAAAGACAAATGCTGCCTTACTACAGTCAGTTTTTTAAAAGATGGTTTTGTTAATTAGATTTACACGAAAGATAATAATACCATATAGTAACAATATTCAAACTATTCACAACTGAATGAATAAAAGAATGTATTTTATTTAACGATAGTCTTGAATGCAATTTTTCCACTTTTGAAATTATATGGACAAAAATCAGAACATAAAGGTTTATTTTTTTAAATCTTTTTATTTTATAGGAGTCAGAACATAAAGGTTTAAAGAAATACAAAGAAGGCATCTTATATTTCAACCGACATAAATATATTTATGCTCTCAGAATTATTAGACCCAAGAATGATGAGAAAGTACTAGATGAAGATGAAACAAATACCTCCTAAGTTCTGAGACATTATTTTTCTAAAATTATTATTCTCAAATACCTCTCCGAATTTGGGAAGCTAGAAGTTGACTAACACAGATAATAAATAAAACATAAGTAGCAAAATTTGAGAGCATAGAAAGCTCTTTTTCTTATGTTTATAAAAGTGACTATAAAACATAAACTAAATTTTGATTTTGACTTTAAACTAAATGTTATGGAGGGAAACTCTTAGTCAATTTAATTCATCTTGGTTATTTATAAGCTATAAGTTCTCATGTGTACATTGCCATGGTAATTAGTTTTTTTACTAAATATTATTCTTTCAAGTTTTTATATATTTCCCACATTTTAAAAAACTCAGATCTCTGAAAGACTACTCCAATACATTAAAAAGTTAAAAATGTATTTTTCTTTGTATAATAGTTAAGTTGCTCAGTCGTGTCCGAGTCTTTGCGACCCCATGGACTGTAGCCCACCAGGCTCCTCCGTCCATGGGATTCTCCAGACAAGAATACTGGAGTGAATTGCCATTTCCTTCTCCAGGGGATCTTCCCAACCCAGGGATCGAACCCAGGTCTCCCACATTAGAGACAGACACTTTAACCTCTGAGCCACCAGGGAAGCCATTATTAAAATTTATCGTTTATAATTTGAATGTGACTAATAACAAGAAATGTTTTCTCTGTATAACAAGATGAAAATCTCTTTTAAATATTCAGGACCTTGATGGCCCAAGCACTGCTTTGGTTAAAGGAGTGCTTAGAAAACAGGATGAAGCACCTGCATGACTACCAATGAGACGGTCATCTCTCTGCTGGGAAAGGTCTGTACAGTCAAAACTACGGCTCTTCCAGTGGTCATGTACGGGTGTGAGAGCTGGACCATACAAAAGGCTGAGGGCCAAAGAATGGATGTTTTCAAACTATGATGCTGGAGAAGACCCTTAAGGGTCCCTTGGACAGCAAGGAGATCAAACCAATCAATCTTAAAGGAAATCAACCCTGAGTATTCATTGGAAGGGCTCATGCTGAAGCTGAAGCACCAATCCTTTCGCCATCTGACTTACTGGGAAAGACCCAGATGCTGGGAAAGATTGAGGGAAGGAGGAGATGGGGACAATAGAGGATGAGACGTTTGCACTGAATCACTCACTGGACATGAGTTTGAATAAACTCGGGGAAATGAAGGACAGGGGAGCCTGATGTGCTGCAGTCCGTGGGGGAGCAAAGAGTCAGACATGATTTAGTAAATGAAAACATCAAAGGTGATCTTCATCTTTTTTTGTTAAGCAGCTAAGTAAGCTACGATCAAGATATTAAAGATTGTGTATCAGGATACCAAATGTGTAGAGTTGTTAGTTGGAGAAGGAAATGGCAACCCACTCCAGTGTTCTTGCCTGGAGAATCCCAGGGATGGGGGAGCCTAGTGGGCTACCGTCTATGGGGTCACACAGAGTTGGACATGACTGAAGTGACTTAGCAGCAGCAGAGTTGTTAGTACTATCATACAAAATTCACAGTTCCCAGAAATGGCTAAAACTACATCACTCTTTCTCTTCCTACCAATAACTAAATTGTTTGGAGAAAAGTTACTTTGGTCTTGCTGACTGAATCTTCTCTTTCTTTGTAGTGTTTGAAGGCAAGCATTTTATTTGTTCGATTTGTTTTGTTTTTGAAGAAATGAAAGAAGTATAGATATCAGAAGAAGCCAGTAAAGAGTTTCATACCTCTCTCAGCCCTGGAATCCCTTGAAGAAAGTACTCAGAATAGTGTTCCTAAGGTGGTGAAACCTTATTCCCCCTGCTTTGTTCATGCCCAGCTTGGGCTTCCCTGGTGGCTCAGGGGGTAATGAATCCACCTTCATCGCAAGAGACCTGATTTTGATCCCTGGGTCAGGAAGATCTCCTAGAGAAGGGAATAGTTACCCACTCCAGAATTCTTGCCTGGAGAATCCAATGAACAGAGCAGCAAGAGTTGGTAACAACTGCGTGTATAAAACTTTTTGATTTGCACACAGCACATCTGAAAGCACTAAGGAAAACATTAGCATCACATTTTGATGATTGTATCAGTCCTGGTAGATACAAAAATGCCTCCATCTTTACTAACTGCCTTAAGAAAGTAAAAAAATCAGTCTTTTGTTAAATCAACAGCTAGGAAAGTGAATGAATCTTTTCTCCCAAATATTACAGGCTATAGAGCATAATACTGTATTACTGTCATGATTTTGGCCAAGAGATTGCTATAAAAATTTGCCAGAATTAACAATAAAATGTCTACTTAAATCATTGACTCAAGGATCAATATATATTAGATCTAATATTAGACCTAACAGTAAGAGCTTATTTTTAAAAATAAATTCTTAAGCAATTAATATACCAAAAAGTTCAAGGATAGAGACCACTGAATGAGGTTTGTTACTGCTTAGGAAACCAGTCTCCAATATCAAGCAGAAAGGCATACAGAAATATAAAAAAGGCAAAAAAAGAAAGAAAGAAAGAAACAGAAAAAAGTAGACATTAAACTATGTTCCTTAGAAACAACTTATGTCATGTACTATAGTCCTTAGCAACAGTCCATAGTTTTGTAATTCAGTAGTTACTCCTGGCCGATGTTGAACAGTGTAAGAGGCAGACACGAATGAATAAATGGACTGGTTGGGACAAAGTCCTGAACAGTGGCTTTAAGGGGCATCAGAAGTAGAAAATAAGACTTTTATGCAATACCACATTCCAGGTTACCTATCTTATTTTATCTGGACTATACAGCAATATCATGATATTTGTATTATAATAAACTTCATTTTGTAGGAGAGGAAATTTTTCTGAGAGAATATTTTTCACTGTAACAACTATAAAGTAAGTTGAAAACCAGGATGACTTATACATTAAAATCTTCCCTATTTCTAGCAGCTCAGAGATGTCTAATGATGATGAAAATAAAATATATTGATTTCTGTTAGTAATAATAATCAGTAATTGTAACTGAATGTTGATATTTCTTGTTCAATAAAACACTATCTTATAGAAAGTAAGAACAATAAAAATTTTTAAACAGAAAAATATACATCCCTTAAAAGAATACCATCACCAAACCCTGGATCTAATGAGAGGCTAGCAAAGTAATACCAGTGCAGCCAGTCTATAATTCCCTTAATGTTGAACTGGCTGAAGTGGTCACTTCTCCCCTCTCTTTTTCATTGCTTTCTTTAATCCACGGTTTGATCAGTCATCTTTGAGAAATATTCCACACCAGCAAGAATGGTTTTCCAACAATAGGCTTCCATTCTGTTTGCCAGAATCAAAGTGACACTTGTTAAAACTCAGCCTCTGGGTGACTGAAAAGAGACAGGCCGGGGGTGCATTTATAGAGATGTTGTGTAGCAGTATGGCCATACACAGAGCAAGGAGAAGAATCTTGAAAGGGCACCAGGAAGGAACTGCTGGAAGAAACAACAGATACATCATCCTGAAGGAATCTAACAAAAGGTGTCCTGGGCAAAGGAGGCCTTTGAAAGCAAAGCTGTCCAGAATAGGGGCAAATACTGCTTTTGAAGCAGCAGCCTCAAATCAAGAGACAGATCAGACAATATGTATGTCCTCTGCAAGAACCTGCAGGTCAAGTTTCAGGCTCATGAGTAGCTGTCTCCCTATGCATAGCAAATGCGTCAAACTTGATATTGATGAAAATGAGACCCTTATATATTTACATATATAATCTAGAGCCTGTTGATGATCTATTTAAAAATAGCCCTTTGTCTCAGTTATAGGGGGCTTCCCTGATGGCTCAGTGGGTAAAGAATCTGCCTGCAATGCAGGAGACACATGCACTGCCGGTTCAACTGCTGGGTTGGGAAGATCCCCTGAAAGAGGAAATGGCAACACACTCCAATCGATATTATTGCCTGGAAAATCCCATGGAGAGAGGAGCCTGGCAGGCTACAGTCAACAGGGTTGCAAAAGAGGTGGATACGACTGAGCAGGAGCACAAGGATGTTAGCTTCAAGTCCTCAAACTCAAGGAAAGAAATGGCTCTATCAGCAGATACTGGGAGGTACGCTTGTTTAAAGATTCATAAGCCTCCTTGGAAGAGCAAGGACAGAGTGGATTAGCCAGAAAATACTGCTCTGATTTTTCTAGCATTTCTTCCCAACCCATCAGCTTCTTATCTTCCTTACCCACCCACCAGTTAAAGAATCAATATCTGGGTCATAAAATTACTTGTACTCATCACTGAAAATAAAACAAGATGGCTGAGCACTAAACTTGCCAAAGGCTCTTGGTTCCCAATGATTTCCATTGTTAACGGAACCCCCTTTCATTGCTAAATTTGTAAAGATGTTCTAATAACATTTTAGCAAAATGATTGCTCTGGGGACAGTTTCAGATCTCTTTGTATAAACCAAAGTCATTAGGAATAAATGAAAAAGCTCATTTGTTTGTAAAGCATGAGCTGAAAAACCCACAGTACCCATAGTTATGAATAGTGCAAATAAGTCCTGTGAGATTCTTGATATTAGAATTACAGGGAGGGAGAACATAGAAATTGTTTATGAAAATGCGAATATCCTCACAGTCATATCTCTTTAACTGTTGCCTCGGAAGTAAATCTTTTAGTGGAATTTGATCATGTGGGAAGGAAAGCTGTGCTTGTTTTTCTCTAGGTATGTTACGCATGGCATACAGGATTAGAGAACTGGACATTCCTAGCTGCCTTCCTGCAAGATGAATGAGCCAAAAGAGGAAGCGCTTTTATCTTTCTCAGGCACTAACACTGCAGAAATGATTACCTAATTAGTCTAACTGTACTATATTTTTTATTCTTCTCTCATTTTAAATAGCATGATGACAGAGTTCATTTGTATGTAAAAGTTCTGAAATTATACAAGTTGCATACATCATGTTGAAATAATTTTTTATATTTGGGTGATATGTTTAATCTTTTTTTACCTTACCAAAAGCAAATGCCTAAATCCCGAAAACTCTGAGGTAGGAGTTAAAAAATTAAGTACTGGGACGATTAAAGGCATCCATCTTTAGGAAAAAATTTTTTACAGAGTTAAATAGTACTGGTGATGTAGTGGGACTAATATTTTTAAACATAATAAATTTGTACTTTAGTTATTAAATGGAAAATTGTGAAGCAGACTGGTACATTAACATAAATAACTAGAAAAATTTCCAAAGTTTTTGCTATGGAAGTTTTCATTGCTGCATTTTTTAAGGTGAATCAGATCATCTAAGAGAGAGGATATATGTATACCTATGGCTGATTCATGTTAAAGTTTGACAGAAAACAACAAAATTCTGTAAAGCAATTATGATATTATACATGTTTCAATGCCATTCTCCCAAACCATCCCACCCTCTCCCTCTCCCACAGAGTCCAGAAGACTGTTCTATACTTCTGTGTCTCGTTTGCTATCTTGCATACAGGGTTATCGTTACCATTAATTTTAGTTTGAGAGAAGTCTTAGGATTATGGAAAACTTGAGCAGAAAGTTGAATTCCCAAGTGCCTCTTCCTCCCTCTTCAGAGTTATAGCTAATATTGATGTCCAGCTAATTAAACAAAGAGGTCATTACACTGAGGTGGTTCTAATGTTATCTCTATCTTTCTACCTTTTGGTTAGGGATGATGTACTTTCAGTGAAACAAAACAGACATATCAGGAACCGAATATTTTAGGTAGGGACTATAAACTATATAGGCATTATACTGAACTCTGATTTACAAAACTGCTCCCTAAAGAGAGACTCTGCATTGGTAGATATTTGATACTCTTTAAAGTCAAATGCTTGTACATATATATTAATTCAATCTTGTGTCTGACTATTCCTTATACTATGTGCATGACAACAAAGCAAGTGTAAATCATTCTAATTTCTCAGCTGAAAATACAAGAAATAGAAAGAAAAACAATGCCATCTAGGAATATTAGTCCTTTCTAACAATGAAATATCTACAGATAGAAATATATTTTATTATTAAAAATAAATTCAAAAATAAACTCATTATGCAAAGTCAACCAATAGCAGTGAACTTTTAAAAAATAAAATTTATATACCAGCTTTTAAGAGATAGAACAGTGGGTATGCTAAATGTCTGGGAACACTTAAGTTTGAGAACATGCAGCATTTACATGCTCTATAATACATTTAATTTTAAAATACCACAGAGATTATCCGAGTAATACATTAACATTTATTATAATATATTTAAACATATAATGAAATATTTTCTAAAACAGAGTTTGAAGAATTCTCAACATGAAGCAAGATGGCTCAGGAATGAATTCTACTGCATCTAGAATTATACAGTGATTCAAACATCCCTCCTCTATATCATGGCTTTACTTCAGATGTTTTATGATATTTATATTTTTAAATATTTAAACAATTCTATAGAAGCAATTAAAGTTTTCTTCTTCTGTGTGTGTGTGTAGTCACGCAGTTGTGTCCGACTCTTTGTGACCCCATGGACTGCAGCCCGCCAGCCTTCTCTGCCCATGGCATTCTCCAGGCAAGGACACTGGAGTGGGTTGCCATTTCCTTCTCCAATGTGAATTTTAGAAGTAGTAGTTTAGTCTCTAAGTTGTGTCCGACCCTTACGACCCCACAGACCGTAGCCCACTATGTTCCTTTGTCCATGGGATTCTCCAGNCTCCTGTAAAGACTTCAATACCTGTCTCTTATACACATCTAGATGTGTATAAGAGACAGGTAGTAGTTTAGTCTCTAAGTTGTGTCCGACCCTTACGACCCCACAGACCGTAGCCCACTATGTTCCTTTGTCCATGGGATTCTCCAGGCAAGGATACTGGAGTGGGTTACCTTCTCCATTTCTTGTTCTGATACCATTATATATGATTCATAAATCATTTTTTCTACAACACACTCAGGATATAGAATTTTAATGATATAATTTCTTCAACCTAAGACAGTTTGATAGATTTTCCAGGAAAGTTGCAATGCTAAACCTTTTCATTCTGCACATTTCCATACATAATTATGGTTATCAATCTTTAATAAATGAATAATGTTATAGAACTGTTAAATTAATTCTGAGCTTCACAGGAGTGGCAACGCCCATCTTGGCTGACTACTTCAAAATCTAATTCTATTATCTGGATCTTGCTTCTACCACAAAAAGTTGGGTCTTTATCTCTCAGATATTATTACCTTTGATTTACTCACTCCAGTAAGAATGATTGAACTCTTATTTTTACCTGGTATTTAATATCTTCCATTTATCTCTAAAAAACTTCCAGGCAAGGTCTCGGCCATGTGGATTTCGAGCTACATGGATTATCACATCAATTGCATCTTGATCCAGAACCACCTCAGAATTCAGTGATAGATTTAGAAGCCTTTAAGGATAGAATTGCAGGGAAATTTTTAGTTTAATAACAAACTTTTCTTTATTATCAGAATTATAGGATTTAAGTTATCACAATCTTCAAAGAATAGTCCATTTAAACTCTACTAATAAAAATTTATCAACAGAACAATCTTGCATTTATAAAAGGAAGAAGAACAAACTCATATCATTTTAATTGATGTATTAATTAATGTCTGAAAAAAATCTTGTAGGTGGTTAAATCATTCTGATTTAATGATGAAAATTTGCTTTAAAAATTCTTTTTAATAAATACTTCAATTTTATAATGAAATATTATCTTATACACATATAAATAAAATAGAAACAAACATTTCAAATCAACAAGTTTTCATCATATTAATATCAGTTTTCTTTAGCTCTAAAATGATATATTTTAGAGTAACTAGCATATTTAAAGAAATAAAAACAAGTGCAGTACCATTTAACAGAGAATATTCTCATTATACAAATTTAAAGATTTAATTCACCCACCTATTTAATAAATTCCTGTCATCACTGCAAGTTAAGGCTTCCAATAATATTTTCTTTTCAGAAATGGCCGTGGTAGAGTGGAATTTCATCCATATGAATTCCCAGACATCCTCATCCAGTAGTGAAACTCCTGTACAGTAGACGATGTCTCTAACATTTAGTGGTATTCTAAAGAAGCAACCCATGGTGGTTTTCTGTTAATTAAAAGCTTCATAATATTGAAAATAAAGACAAATGCTGCCTTACTACAGTCAGTTTTTTAAAAGATGGTTTTGTTAATTAGATTTACACGAAAGATAATAATACCATATAGTAACAATATTCAAACTATTCACAACTGAATGAATAAAAGAATGTATTTTATTTAACGATAGTCTTGAATGCAATTTTTCCACTTTTGAAATTATATGGACAAAAATCAGAACATAAAGGTTTATTTTTTTAAATCTTTTTATTTTATAGGAGTCAGAACATAAAGGTTTAAAGAAATACAAAGAAGGCATCTTATATTTCAACCGACATAAATATATTTATGCTCTCAGAATTATTAGACCCAAGAATGATGAGAAAGTACTAGATGAAGATGAAACAAATACCTCCTAAGTTCTGAGACATTATTTTTCTAAAATTATTATTCTCAAATACCTCTCCGAATTTGGGAAGCTAGAAGTTGACTAACACAGATAATAAATAAAACATAAGTAGCAAAATTTGAGAGCATAGAAAGCTCTTTTTCTTATGTTTATAAAAGTGACTATAAAACATAAACTAAATTTTGATTTTGACTTTAAACTAAATGTTATGGAGGGAAACTCTTAGTCAATTTAATTCATCTTGGTTATTTATAAGCTATAAGTTCTCATGTGTACATTGCCATGGTAATTAGTTTTTTTACTAAATATTATTCTTTCAAGTTTTTATATATTTCCCACATTTTAAAAAACTCAGATCTCTGAAAGACTACTCCAATACATTAAAAAGTTAAAAATGTATTTTTCTTTGTATAATAGTTAAGTTGCTCAGTCGTGTCCGAGTCTTTGCGACCCCATGGACTGTAGCCCACCAGGCTCCTCCGTCCATGGGATTCTCCAGACAAGAATACTGGAGTGAATTGCCATTTCCTTCTCCAGGGGATCTTCCCAACCCAGGGATCGAACCCAGGTCTCCCACATTAGAGACAGACACTTTAACCTCTGAGCCACCAGGGAAGCCATTATTAAAATTTATCGTTTATAATTTGAATGTGACTAATAACAAGAAATGTTTTCTCTGTATAACAAGATGAAAATCTCTTTTAAATATTCAGGACCTTGATGGCCCAAGCACTGCTTTGGTTAAAGGAGTGCTTAGAAAACAGGATGAAGCACCTGCATGACTACCAATGAGACGGTCATCTCTCTGCCTGTCTCTTATACACATC
>SJYX01007775.1:135081-149469 GCA_006410675.1 Oreotragus oreotragus | reverse complement strand
GTGTTCTTGCCTGGAGAATCCCAGGGATGGCAGAGCCCAATGGTCTGCTGTCTTTGGGGTTGCACAGAGTCGGACACGACTGAAGCTACTTAGCAGCAGCAGCAGCAGCAGCAGCAGGATAGGCAGTTGCTGTATAATCTGGGAGCCAGGATGGAGTCCCCAGAGGCCTGCCTGATGCCAGTCCCCTTTCTCCCAGCCCCCTTCGTGGCCACCATTGTTCGCGTCCTTCTGTGTGTCTTCTTGTGCACCTCTCTGTTCTCTGAGTGCAGGATCCACCTTGTCTGTGTTGTTCCTTCTGCTTAGACAGTAATTGTCTACAGAATGTTCAATAGAATGCATCAGGTCTCTAAGAAAGAGTGCCAGTGGGCTTCCAGGTGGCACTAGTGGCAGATAATCCACCTGATAACGCAGGAAACACAAGAGATGTGGGTTTGATCACTGGGTCGGGAAGATCCCCTGGAAGAGGAAATGGCAACATACTCCAGTAGTCTTGCCTGGAAAATTCCATGGACAGAGGAGCCTGGTGAGCCACAGTCATGGGGTTGCAAAGAATCAGACACGACTTAGCAGCTGAACAACAAAAAAAAAAAGTAATTTTACCACTCAGGTGGGCATCCCCACACAATATGGTTGATTGCTTGTTTGGGGGAACGTTTTATGAATATATGTTTATGTGTTGCATGTGTTTCTCTGAGTTAAATTCAAGAGATGTATGGCTTCTTTTATACAGAGCATGTGTTTAGTCCATATGCTGTAAGAAGCTGCAATTTTTCACTTTCATTGTCTGTGTAGTTACCTATTGTATGACTATACCACAGTGTATTTAGCCATTTTGCTGGTGGTAATGGGCGTTGGGTTTTTTCTGGCACTTGGCTATTAGGAACAGTACAGTTCTGAACATTCTTGATCATGTCTCCAGGCCCTGCATAGTGGCCTGGCTGAGTCACAGGCAGTGAGTAGCTATAGTCCTGTAAGAAGACGCTTAGCTGTGCCCTCAAGTATTTGGGTCAGCATGTGTGAGACCCCATCACTCCACACCAGCATGGTCAGACTTCGAAGCATTTGGCAATCTGGTTGATATATAATGGTATCTTATGTGGATTTAATTTATATTATTTCCTAGAGATTTAAAGAGTGTTCTTGCATCGCATTTGGGCTCCATCGTATCTGCTTGACTTTGAGGTTGGTTGATGAGGACACATTTCTGAAACATAAAGCACACCAGCTTTGCCTGGGGAATTAAAAAAAAAAAGAATTTGAAGTTCTGTTTCAGACCAGGGGAGTAAAATTCTGGAGCAAGTATTCAAGAATCTAGTTCTAGTCAGTGGTGTAGGTGGTTACTGAACAGCTAGACTTACACTTAACTGGATGCACGCACAGTGCTGAGTATGCTACAGGTTGTGTCTGCGGGGCCTCGAGATCCTTGTCCATGGGCTCTGTGCCTCGTTCCCTCAGCTCCGCCCCTGCAGGGTCTCCCCAAGATGGCCTGTTTCCCTTATGAGCCACTGGCTGAGGATGTAAGTGTGCTATCCAAAAGCCTTTTTTACTGATAGAAAAGTACCATTAGATATAATTTATCTTCCACTGATAGAGATACAGAGGCAGCAGCTGATTTGGGGGGTACTTCTGTTATGTGTTGAGTATTGCACCTCGTTTTAAAAAGTTTTATTGAAGTAGAGTTGATTTACAATGTTGTGTGAATTTCTACTGTATAGCACAGAGATTCAGTTATACATATATGCGTATTTATCACAAGATACTGAATACAGTTCCCTGTGCTATACAGTAGGACCTTTTTATTTATCCATTCTGTATATAGTAGTTTGCATCTGCCAATCCCAAACCCTCAATCCCTCCCTCTCTGACACTCTCCCCCTCGGCAGCCACAGTCTGTTCCTTCCCTATACCTGTGAGCCTGTTTCTGTTGCATCACTTCAGTTCAGTTCAGTCATGTCCGATTTTTCTCGACCCCGTGGACTGCAGCACGCCAGGCTTCCCTGTCCATCACCAACTCCCGGAGCCTACTCAAACTCATNCCCACTCCAGTATTCTTGCCTGCAGGATCCCATGGACAGAGGAGCCTGGCAGAGTACAAGTCCAGAGGGTCACAAAGAGTCAGACACAACTAAAGTGACTTAGCACACACACATGCACTGTTATTACACTGGCAACAATACGTTTACTGAAGAGTTACATTGGTATGCATGTGGAGAACTTCTAATCATACATGGTCACTGAAAGTGTACATTGACATGTCTCTTCTGGAAATCAATCAAGAAAGATATCAGAGAACATTAAAATTTTCATTCTCCTGAGATATGTTTTAAGGAAAATGATCCATGCTAAAGAAAAGTATGAGCAAAAAAATTATTGTGGCATTATGTATGGTAATGAACAAAGTAATGTCCAGTGGTAGAGGCTAGGGACTTGAAATGACAACTGTGAAGTTTATACAGTGACACAGCAATGGTAGGATATATGAATAAATATCAATAAGTAAGAATACATCAATAAGTTAGGTTAAATTCAGGATGTAACTTTATATTTACTGTAACTAGAATACATGTGGGTGCTCCCCAAATACAGTGGGTTAAGTGGAGCCTTTCAGTTAGACAGATCTGAGCTGACGTCTCAACTGACAAATTTATCACTTGTGTGGCCTTAGGCAACTAAGTTAACCAATCTGACCTAGTTTCCTCAGAGACTTGTGAAAATTGGGTAAATTTATGGCTCAAAAGTGCTTCATGTGATGCCTGGTACAAAGAAATCACCCAATAAACAGTAGCTGTTGCTTATTATTGGGTTTCCCTGGTGGCTCAGTAATAAAGAATCTGCCTGCAATGCAGAAGACCTGGGTTCGATCCTTAGGTGGGGAAGATACTCTGGAGAATGGAATGGCTGCTCACTCCAGTATTCCTGCCTGGGAAATCCCATGGACAGAGGAGCCTGGTGGGCTATGGTCCATGAGGTGGTAAAGAGTTAGACGCAACCGACCAGCTAAACACCAACATCACCAACATTAATTGCTGTTATCGGCAGCTCAGATCGGGAAAGACCAACAATACACACCAAAAATGAAGACAATCATATCGGGGTTGTAAATAACTTTTTCCTGACATGTTGCAATTTAGAAAAATGCACAATGAAGAAAAAAGGTCACAAAAGCAAACAAACAGAAAAATCAAGATGGTTTTGACCTTTAATATCTAGGCCTCTTCTCTTAGTCTGGCTGGCCCCACTTCCACATCTTCACCCTTGGCTATTGGTGCCCACGCAATAAGACCCAGATTCTTCTTTCTTGTCAATAAGGTGTTGTTCATTGACATGTTGCAATTTAGAAAAATGCACAATGAAGAAAAAAGGTCGCAAAAGCAAACAAACAGAAAAATTAAGATGGTTTTGACCTTTAATATCTAGGCCTCTTCTCTTAGTCTGGCTGGCCCCACTTCCACATCCTCACCCTTGGCTATTGGTGCCCACGCAATAAGACCCAGATTCTTCTTTCTTGTCAATAAGGTGTTGTTCAAAGCAACATATAGAAAATCAGAGTAGTTAATATACCTCTCTGTGTAAAGTGCCACCTTGATATGCTCCATCAAGATGGATATGAGTTTTATTTCATCTCTGTGGATCATACCAAATATGCTTAATCTTCAAAAGCAATCAGTGTTTCCAGAGTACTTCATGTTGGCTTATTACATTTTTATAACAAAAACTCAAAGCAACATTTAAGCTTGTTCTTCATCAAGTCAAAATCTTTTTTGAATGACGGCACACTCCCTTCCTCTTTTTGTTGTCATTTGTTTAAGACCTGTTTCTGGCTTAAGTCGCCTAAGCCAAATCGCTCTGGGCTGTTTTATTTTTAAGATTTTATTTACTTGTGTGTTTATTTATGGTTGTATTAGCTCCTCATTGCTGCGTGCGGGCTTTCTCTGGTTTCAGCGCATGGGCCTCTCCTTACGGTAGCTTCTCTTGTTGCAGAGTCCGGGCTCTTGGGCTCAGTAGTTGTGGTGTATGAGCTTAGTTGCCCCACTGCTTGTGGGATCTTAGTTTCCAGACTAGGGATCGAACCTGTGTCCCCCTCCATGGCAAGCAGATTTTTTAACCACTGGACCACCAGGGAAGTCCCAGCTCTGACTTATTTTTAAATACATTATACAGTGTAATTTGCCTGGACTTAAACTGAGGAGGAAATACAGTTCTATTATTTCTGATACAACGACCAATTTAGAGGATATGAAGATTTTACTGTGTTCATAAACCATATCTTTAAGCTTCCCTAAAGAAAAGTAAATGACTAGAGTGATTTTTTTTTTCTTCCAGGAGGGCCAGGATTAGGTTTATAATATGTGCAGTATTTCCGAGCTTATCTGATTTTTCCATCTTAAATATTTTTGGTTAAATCTCTGAGGGCCTAGGACTTCCCTGGCAGTCTGGGGGTTAGGATTCCGCTCTTCTTCCACTTCCACAGTGGGCGAGTGTTCAATCCCGGGTGGGGAACTAAGATCCCACAAGCTTTGCAGCAAGGCACAAAAGATTCCAGAATTGTAATGTAGTAAACCATTGTGTGGAAAGTGATGAACCTTCCAGAAGCAAAGGAAAGTTCTCTATAAAACTAAAAGAGGGCCTGTTAGTAACGCAGTTGCCATCTCTCTGCTTCCCTGGGAGAAGCGGGATAAAGTCATCAGGCACTGGCTCTTTGCTCAAGGGGTAAAAACCAGACCAAGTGTCTTCTAAGGCAGGGGTTGCTTATGTGGAGTAATTTGATTACTGGTCCTCATTGTTTTAAATGACTGTAAAAATGGAACTCATTTTCTCAATAAGAATACATACCCTTCAGCAACAGCAAGTGTGCTGATTCCTTGTGTTAGTCGCTGAGTCGTGTTCAGCTCTTTGTGATCCCATGGATTGCTGCACGCCATCCATGCGTGCGACGGTGGGATGTCCTCTACCATCTCCTGGAGTTTGCTCAAACTAATGTCCACTGAGTCAGTGATGCCATCCAACCATCTCAGCCTCTGCTGCCCCCTTCTCCTCCTGCCCTCAACCTTTCCTAGCATCAGGGTCTTTTTCAGTGAGTCAGCTCTTTGCATCAGGTGGCCAAAGTATTGGAGCTTCAGCTTCTGCATCAGTTCTTCCAATGAACATTCAAGGTTGATTTTCTTTCCGGTTTACTGGTTTGATCTCCTTGCAGTCTGAGAAACTAATAGGATTACTGCTAGCTTCAAATGTCAGGCTGTTGCAGAAACCAGTACTCGAGAAACCAAGCACCACTCTTGGAGAGTTGGAGAACTCGGGTTTATTACGCCAGTGGGCCCAGAGGAGTTAACACTCTAAGCTCTGAGCCCCGAACAAAGGGATTACAGAGTTTTTATAGACGGACTGTAGTGGGCAACACTAGCTATTAATAGGCTGGTTTAAACTAAGGGATTTCTCATGTGGGGGAACAGTGGTCAAGATGGGAAGGGGAATGCCTGACCTGGACAGGCATGATTAAGCAGGTTTGCAGGGGCTGAGTGATTGCAAAGAGCAGAACAAGGGTGAGTGAAATAAGCTCCAGTTCCTAGTATTGCAAGTCCCCATTTTCTGAGACTATGTGACCTAAGTGATCTAGACTTTGCAAGGGGCAAGCTGAGTTACAGAGACAGACGGAGGAGGTTATGTAAAACTAACTTTTCCTCTTCAAGGCAGTGGGTATCTGGATTGGCCCTTAGACGTTTGCTTGGGGGGCAACTTCAGCTGTGCAGAAAGAGAGCACTGTTTTAGCAACATCATTCAAAATAAGTTAAGTAAGTCCAGCCCAAAATTCAGATCAAGTTTTGGTGCTAGAAGAGGAAGGAGATAGTAGAATAGTGGATGCCAAGAAGGATGTATTACAAAAGCCTGCAGAGCTATTTCTTCCCAGCTAAATTACTAAGTTTTGGGGACTTCCCTGGTGGCCCAGTGGTTAGGACTTCACCTTCCAATGCTTGGGAGGTGGGGTGGGGGGTGTGCAGGTTTGATCCTTGTGGGGGATCTAAGTCCCACATGCCTCATGGCTAAAAAACCAAAACATGAAACAGAAGAAATACTGTAATAAATTCAATGAAGACTTTAACAATGGTCCACATCAAAAAAGAAATTACTAAGCTTCATCAAAATATATGTGCATTTGCATAAGTTTCCTAATAAGATGCTTAAATCAAGTAAAATATCCACAATTCTGCTCTTAAGAATGTTTTCTGTATCTGACGGCTTCTATCAACCATTCCTGGAGCAGCTGTCCATCATGTTTAATATTTAGTGGACACAGTGAGAATTTCCATGAAGGAGAAAAACTAAATATCAATACAAACTTGTTTGCTATTAATATTTTAGGATATCTCAAATTCTGTGTCAGCTTCCCTTATAAAAACTAGTAAGAAGCTGTGAACCTCTTCTGTTTTCCTAGATGAAAATTGGATTCCAAGAATTTCTATGTGAATTTTATGTGAATCCAAGAACTTGCCTTAACTTTCCAGATTTAATGTATTGCAATGAAAATAAGAAAATAACTTTCAGTTGCTATACATCCTCTTGGCAAAAATATCTCTCATAATAAAGGAGAAAAAATAGGGAATCATTTCTCCTATGAATTATTTATTTTCTTTCACAGAAAAGGACAAGCCTCCACTCAGCAAGGCTGGGCAGGATGTAGTTTTGCATCTGCCCACAGATGCCGTGATTCTGGATGGCCGAGAAAGCACAGATGACCACGCCATCATCCAATATGAGTGGACACTGCTGCAAGGTGACCCGACAGTGGACATGAAGGTAATTCATGTTGTAAGGAAACTAATGTTTCAGCAACGTGATCTTTCTACTTACGTTCCCCAAATGTCTGTAAATTGGCAGAAGTGTAAAATGGAGAAAGCATAACAATGGTTGTTGAAAAGGTGTCTTATTATATGAATTTATTTTTCTTCTGAGTAAACAGTGGTCTTGACCATGTGTTTTGTTCTTATTTTATTTTTTTGGCCACACCGTTCAGCTTGTGGGATCTTAGCTTCCCAACCAGGGATAGAACCCAGGCCTTTGGCAGTGAGTGCATGGAGTCCTCAGCCCTGGACCACCAGGGAAGACCCTGGGCATGGGTTTTAAAGCTTACCTTCATTCTTGCTCTTTTGTCGACCTCTCCAGAACACATAAAAGCTTCAAGGGGGAAGACTCATGCTTTGTTTTGTTGACTCGGTTTAAAAAAATGTTTTTAAAACATTTAAGAAATGTTAAAAGCATTATATATTTTCCTTTCTTCTTTGTTTCAGTTCAGAGCCCAAGTAGAAAATATGAAAAATACAAAAGAGCATAGAGAGGAAAATAACAACAAAATGAACTTACTGTTCACATGATCCAGAAAGCAAGCTTCTCACCTAGCATTAGGCCTGCCTGAGTTAGTTGAGTTAATTAAGTGAGGAGAGTTTGACATAAAGGCCTCCTATCAAATGCTCCTCACTGATTTTCATAAGGCTTACCTGGGCTGGAATTGCAGCTGATGGGAATGAGCCTCTTGTCCAGTGCCTACCTACCCTCAATTAAGATGTAACTGACATGCAACATTATATCAGTTTCAGATGTAGGACATCATGACTTGGTATACGTATATATTGTGCAATGATCATCACAGTAAGTCTAGTTAACATCTGTCACCACACAAAGTTACAATTTTTTTTTCTTGTGGTAACAACTGTTATGATTTACTCTCTTCAGTTCAGTTCACTCACTCAGTCACGTCAGACTCTTTCAGTTTAGTTCAGTTCAGTTGCTCAGTTGTGTCCAACTCTTTGCGACTCCATGAATCGCAGCACGCCAGGCCTCCCTGTTCATCACCAGCTCCTGGAGTTCACTCAGATTCACGTCCATCGAGTCAGTGATGCCATCCAGCCATCTCATCCTCTGTAGTCCCCTTCTCCTCCTGCCACCAATCCCTCCCAGCATCAGAGTCTTTTCCAATGAGTCAACTCTTCACATGAGGTGGCCAAAGTACTGGAGTTTCAGCTTTAGCATCATTCCTTCCAAAGAACACCCAGGGCTGATCTCCTTCAGAATGGACTGGTTGGATCTCCTTGCAGTCCAAGAGACTCTCAAGAGTCTTCTCCAACACCACAGTTCAAAAGCATCGATTCTTCGGTGCTCAGCTTTCTTCACAGTCCAACTCTCACATCCATACATGACTACTGGAAACACCATAGCCTTGACTAGACAGAACTTTGTTAGCAACTTTCAAATAAGAGACAGTGTTATTGACTAAAATCACCATGCTGTACATTACATCCCATGGCTTATTTACTTTATAACTGGAAATTTGTACCTTTTGACTCCTTTCACCTAGTCCTGCCCCCTGCCTCTGGCAATCACCAGTCTGTTCGCTATATCTCTGAGCTTGGTTTGGGGTTTTTTGTTCGTTTTGTTTGTTTTAGATTCCATGTAAGTGTGAGATCATACAGTATTTAATTTTTCTGTCTGGTTTGTTTCACTTACCGCCATGACCTTCAGGACCATCCATGTTGTGGCAAATGGCAAGATTTCCTTCTTTTCGTACACCGTACTTTCATTTTGCTCTTATCAGCTGATGGACGTTTAGGCTGTTTCCCTATCTCAGCCATTGTAATAGCACGACAGTGAACATGGGGTGCATATCTCTTTTTAAATTTTTATCTATTTTATTTTTGGCTGCTCCGGGTCCTCCTTGCTGTGTGCAGGCTTTCTTTAGCAGGGGCTACTCTCTAGTTTCAGTGCAAGGGTGCTCATTGCAGGGCTCCTCTTGTGGAGCACAAGCTCTAGGGTACTCGGCTCGGCTTCAGTACTTGCGGTGCGGGCTCAGTTTGCGGCCGCATGGCACATGGAATCTTCCTGGACCGAGGACTGAACCCGTGTCCCCTGCATGGCAGGCAGATTCTTAACCACTGGACCACCAGGGAAGTCCTATATGTCTTTTCAAGTTAGTGTTTTTGTTTCCTTCAGATAAACACCCAGACATTGAATTGCTGTATCAACAGTCTTCAGTCCTTAGGAAAGTGGCTTTTTATTAACCCTGTTGGGGTTCTTTGTAGATAAGAGTATTTCCTGGCTTAGGCAGATAAACTTCATCCAAATCACTCCAGTCAGAGAAGGTGGAGAAAAATCTGGCTTGGTTTGCCAGGGCTACCATAGCAGAGTATCACAGACTGGATGGCTCAAACAATGCATTTCTCACAGTCCTGGAGGCTGGAAGTCCAAGATCAAGCTGTCAGCAGGTCTGCTATCTTCTAAGGCCTCTCTCCTTGGCTTGCAGGCGGCTGTCTTCTCCTTCCTACATCTTCACAGGCTCTTCCCACTGTGAGGAAGCACTGATTTCTCTGCTCTTGGGATGAAAACAAGAACAGTAATCAGCTAGTCCCTTAAGACTGATTTAAGCACGTTGATTTATCCAAAGACTGTACAGTCTTGGAACTGGACCAGACCTTCGACCAGCATCTTGCCCAGTCTCCTATCCATACAAGAGACTCTGCTTTCACCTCCCTTCTAGTGGTCATGCAGTCTGCCTGGTATTTCCTGGCATGAAAGCTCACTAGTTCGCATCATGTCCTGTGACATCTTCAATCAGCTCTCATTACTGGGCCAATAGGATGTGCCTCCCTGTTACTTCTATGCATCTATGTTGGATCTTCCTTTTGAAAAATCACTGAAGACATCTTTTTATTCTATGCAGCAGCAATTAAAGTTCTTTTTTTTTTTTTTAATGAATGTCACCACTGAAAATAGTCTTCTCAGAACTCAACACTCCTAGTTCTTACAATGTTCCTCATATGAATTGGCTCTTAGACTGTCCACCATCCAGCCTTTTTTAGATTTTCTCAGGTTCATCCATGCCCTTCTTAAAATCTAAACCCCCTAGTTGAAACCCATACTTAAACTGTGGTTCTTCCTGACAGACTATTACCTCCTGTGATCCAGACATTGTCTCACTTCTATTAATGTAGATTCATTTACATAAACTATTTTAGTATCTGCTTCTCACTATAGGTTCATGTTGAGCTTTCCATCAGAAACTACAAATATGTGTGCTGAGTCATGTCCAATTCTTTGTGACACCACAGACTGTAACCCGCCAGGCTCCTCTGTCCATAGGGTTTTCCAAGCAAATGCTGGAGTAGGTTGCCATTTCCTCCTCCAGGGTAGGTTCATGTTGAGCTTTCCATTAGACGGAACACCTAAAGCCTACTTCATCTTTCTACACAAACTGCCATCTTGAGTCTCCCCCATTCTGTGTTTGTGTAATTGATTTATAGAACATAACTGCAAAGCCATATGTTTATCCTTTTTATACTTAAGTGTAGTTTTCAGCTACAACAGAAATAATTTTTGAACTTTGAGTATCATCCATTATATTGGGCTTGGCAAAAATGTTTGTTCACGTATGGCTGAGTCCCTTCACTGTTCACCTGAAACCAGCACATTGTTAACTGGCTATATATCCAAATAAAAAACTTAAAGTTAAAAAAAATTTTTTTTGTTTGGGTTTTCTGTAAGATGTTAAACCTGATGAAAACCTCAAATGAACATTTTGCCAACCCAATGTTTATTATTCCTCTGTGCATTGTGTCAGCTGAAAAATTAATACATTTTTACTGAAATTTCTGAGAATTAAGATTGATAAATCTTAAGCCTTAAAGAGGGCTTCCCTGGTAGCTCAGACAGTAAAGAATCTGCCTGCAGTGCAGGAGACCCACATTCAATCCCTGGGTCAGGAAGATCCCCTGGAGAAAGGAAGGACAACCCACTCCCACATTCTTGCCTGGAGAATTCCATGGACAGACCATGGGGTTGCAGAATCATACACAACTGAGCGACTAACACTTTCACTTTTACTTTCAAGATTGATCAGAAAAGGTGCATGAACAAGCCACTGATCAGACCTCTATGAGAGTTCCCTTGAGGTGGACGCTGAGATGACGCACTCATGGATATATTTGTTCAAACAACTGCAAATCTGTCTCTATGATCACCTAGGTTTTCATAGTTGATACGAAAAGCTTTATTCTGTAGATTATGAATTGTGTGTATGAATGCCAAGTAAAAATAATGCTTATGATTCAGTATTAAACTTACTGAAGGTGTTTATAAAGAAGTAACAAAATTAGGCATTTAAGGCTGACTAAAGAGGAAAATGTGTGGGGCTTCCCTCTATTAACTGGCACTCATGGATATATTTGTTCAGGCAATTGCAAATCTGTCTCTATGATCACCTAGGTTTTCATAGTTGATATGAAAAGCTTTATTCTGTAGATTATGAATTGTGTGTATAAATGCCAAGTAAAAATAATGCTTATGATTCAGTATTAAATTTACTGAAGGTGTTTATAAAGAATTAACAAAATTAGGCATTTAAGACTGACTAAAGAGGAAAATGTGTGGGGCTTCCCTGGCAGTCCAGTGGTTAAGACTCTGCACTTTCACTGCAGGAGGTGGGGATTCCATCTCTGGTCAGAAGAACCAAGGAAAGAAAAAAGAGGAAATTGTGGACAATTCCCCAGCCAAGTTATAACAGTGATAGCACATAGACCTAAAACTATAAAGCCACCATCTAACAACAAAGCCTGCAAGAGAGGAGCTATTTGCTCTCAAACTGCAACTGTCTTATAGTGGTTATTTATAATTATTTATAAATAATTATATATAAACATATCATATATATTATATATTTTATAAATATATAAATATATTTATAATTATATGTTTATATATAAATATATTATATAATTATATACACTATAATATATTATATATAATCATATATATAATTGTATAATATATATAATAATATATACTTATATATACTATAATATATATAAATACATATTCGTGAGACATTCACGAACGCCCTCAAAGTTAACTCAACTCTCATTGGTCAGGCTTTCCACTGAGTGCCTATCACAACCAGTTCTTGAGCCCTCCCCTCTCCTCTCTTCACCATCTGCAGAATTCTCACCCCTTTTCTGATCTTCCATGGTACAATAGTCAATCCTCGCTTTGTTTTGCAATACTTTAAGACCAGTTTCTAGGACCTGTCCTTTCACATCCAAGTCACCCATTCGGGTCTCCAAAAAACAAAAATAAATGAGGTTCTCCATCTTAAGAATTATGCTGCCACCTTAATTATGATAAAATTAATAGCTAACCTTATCGCCCTCAAAGTTAACTCAACTCTCATTGGTCAGGCTTTCCACTGAGTGCCTATCACAACCCCTTCTTGAGCCCTCCCCTCTCCTCTCTTCACCATCTGCAGAATTCTCACCCCTTTTCTGATCTTCCATGGTACAATAGTCAATCCTCGCTTTGTTTTGCAATACTTTAAGACCAGTTTCTAGGACCTGTCCTTTCACATCCAAGTCACCCATTCGGGTCTCCAAAAAACAAAAATAAATGAGGTTCTCCATCTTAAGAATTATGCTGCCACCTTAATTATGATAANCCTTTTCTGATCTTCCATGGTACAATAGTCAATCCTCGCTTTGTTTTGCAATACTTTAAGACCAGTTTCTAGGACCTGTCCTTTCACATCCAAGTCACCCATTCGGGTCTCCAAAAAACAAAAATAAATGAGGTTCTCCATCTTAAGAATTATGCTGCCACCTTAATTATGATAAAATTAATAGCTAACCTTATTTTAGCATCTAGTGTGGGTCCAGTATTGTTCTCAGCACTTTAAATCGACTAACCATAAGGAAAAGCTCATGTTCTTATGGAAAAGCTCATATGGTTTCCTCATTTATGATGGAAATGAGTAAGAGAGATGACTGGCCATGACCAAGAGGATCTGTTTGTTTTGTTTTGTGCTTTGGCTGACCCTGCGGCTTTCAGGATCTTAGTTGCCTAACCAGGGATTAGACCCAGGCCACGGCAGTGAATGTGCCAAGCCCTAACCGCCAGACCACTAGGGAATTCCCAAGAGGTTTCTGATTTTAAAGTTACATATTTTCTGCTTTCTAACGGGATATTCTACATCCATTTAACTGAATACTATTCTATAACACATTCTTAAATGTAAGAAGACACTTTTTTTAGATAGTCCATTATATGTTGCTGAGTCTCATGATTATTTAATGTAATTCGTTAAATCTGAAGTCAGAATGTAAAATATGATACAGAGTATGACAATGTTCAAGGAGATTTGAAATTCATAAATCTGTAGATTGATTTCCATTCATCAGATGTGGAAAACTGAGCTAAACTGTCTTAAAATACCATGTGTGAAAGTGTTAGTCGCTCAGTCGTGTCTGACTCTTTGTGACTCCATGGACTGTAGCCCACCAGGCTCCTCTGTCCATGGGGATTCTTCAGGAAGAATACTGGAGTGGGTTGCCTATCTCTTCTCCAGGGAATCTTCCCCACCCGTGTCTCCTGCATTGGAGGTGGAGCCACATGTAATGGAAGCCTACTAAAGGATGGATGTTGTTTACACTAATAACGTCATTATTAACTTAAAACCAATTGCACACTGGTGTGTCTGCTACAAATAATTAACTTTTACAAGCAGATAGGTGTATTATCTACATTGAAACATGTTTGGGAAGTGGAAATAATAATTACACCAGGACCACAGAGATAGACTGAGATTGTCTTGAGCCAACAGATACATGGGTCCCTCTTGATAAAACTCAAGTTTCATGAGACCAAATGATTAGTCTCCTAATTAATCTCATTTTTAGATCCCCTTAAATGGATTTAAATAGGATTTTAAAACTGAGGCTTAGAGAAAAGGTTTTCTGGGAAAGGAACATAAGTAGAAAAATATTGACTTTTTTTGTCCTAGGGAAAAGAGAACGCAAAATAAATGTCGAATTTCAAATTGTCTTCTGTCTTACGTAGGAGATGTTTTGTGCTTTACCCCTCCTCAGTCAGATTCCCTGGGATATAATCTGGGTCAATACTGAAAATGACTACAAAAGGAAAGAATCATATATGTTAAGGAGAATATTAAAAAACATATTGAAAGACTTTCTAAACATTTAGTTAGCAGGGTTTTCAAAGCAGCCTGGATTGCTTAACTAATACACAAAGTTCCAGAGAACCCATGTGATCTTTGAAGAGTAAAGGCTATTAATAACTATATCTGTCTTCTGTTTTTCATTTATGTTTGTGGATAACAGGTCAAGAAAATATATAAAATCTATACCATCACAACAGAATTTATAAGGATTATGAAGGGTTTCTTTAGAATTATTTTCAATGAGGGACAGTGATGAATGGATAGGAATTTCAGTCATTTGTATGCTACCAGAATTTCTCCCCCTTCCTCTTTCCCTCCCCTCCCTCCTCTCTTCCTTCTTCCATTTCTTCTTCCTTCTGTCCTTCCTTTTCCTTCTCATCTTTCTTTCTTCCTTTCTTAAT
>SJYX01007775.1:86476-104135 GCA_006410675.1 Oreotragus oreotragus | reverse complement strand
TCATCTGCATATCTGAGGTTATTGATATTTCTCCCAGCAATCTTGATTCCAGCTTGTGCTTCATCCAGCCCAGCGTTTCTCATGATGTACTCTGCATATAAGTTAAATAAGCAGGGTGACAATAAACAGCCTTGACGTACTCCTTTCCCTATCTGGAACCAGTCTGTTGTTCCATGTCCAGTTCTAACTGTTGCTTCTTGACCTACATACAGATTTCTCAGGAGGCATATCAGGTGGTCTGGTATTCCCATCTCTTGAAAAATTTTCCACAGTTTTTTTGTGATCCACAACAAAATGCATATACAGATACATGTACATTTATTCACTTATAACAAAATTAGGATATTATTTTACAAAACATTTTTCTCATTTATGAATATGTTCATGTTATTAAATGTCCAGAAAAATCACAAAATTATTACATCCAGGGTAGAAATTCCCTGGTCGTCCAGTGGTTAGGCACAAGTTCAGTCCCTGATCTAGGTACTAAGACAGCCAAAATATTGTTTTTTTAAGGTCCAGGGTAAAGAAAATGGGAAGAAAAGAACAGAGCCTTGAAAGTGTTAGAAAGGGCCTCCCACAATGTGTGGTTTCTGTTTGGACAGCAGCCCCCATTTCCTTCCTCTTCCATCACCTTGAACCACCAGGTTGGAATCCGCAGCCTGTGATTTGAAATTATGTTATACTCAGCAAAATATAAGTAGATTTAAAAATGCATTGTTGGGGACTTCCCTGGTGATGCCGTGGATAAGAATCCACCTGCCAGTGCAGGAGACATGGGTTCGATCCCTGGTCTGGAAAGAGCCTGCATGCCGCAGAGCAACTAAGCCTTTGAGCCACAACCACTGAACGTGCTTGCCTTAAAGCCCAGAAGCCACATGCCTAGAGCCTGTGCTCCACCACGAGAGAAGCCAGTGCAGTGAGAAGCCCTCACAGCACAGCAAAAAGTGGCCCCACTCGCCACACCTGGAGAAAGCCTGCACAGAGCGATGGAGGCCCAGCCCAGTCATTGGAAAAAGTTTAATGCATTATGGCTTGTGACCTACACCAGTGTTTTACAAGGATCATCAGCTAGTACAATAAATATAGACAAGTTGATTTTTCTGCTCCCTCCTTCCCACACAGGCTTGGGAGGATAAATTAGACAACTCACTGAAGACGTGCTAAAGAGATACTAAGATTAATACTAATCATGTAGTATAGAAAGTAATGAGATGAAGTTTTTTTAATCTACCACATTGGCAAAGGTAAAAACATAATAATAATAATATTTATAAGTGTATAGAGAAGTATCTCACCTACTTTTGGTGGGATTCAAAAACTTCCAGAGGGCAGTTTCTGAAGCCTTGTATGTATACCTTGACCCAGTTAGCCTGCTGTTAGGAATTTATGCCAAGCATGTTACTAAGGATGAAGTTAAGGGTGTGGGCATATATTCAGTCCCACCAGTGAACGCATGCTCTGTACTCTCAGAGCCGCAGCGGGGCTGGCATTTGCTCGTGATGCAGACCACAATGGCTGGATTGTTTCTGGGGTGCTTGCAGCTGCAAGGCCTGTTCTCTGTGTGGTCCAAGTAGTCTGTTAACAAGGCAGTCCTCTTGTGTGGACCCAGCTGAAGGAAAGACATCTGGTTTCCAGTTCTGCAGATCAGCTAGAAAAATGGTTAGGTATCCCCATTCACACTGAATCTGGGTTGTTTTTTCTTTTTAATAATTAAATTTTTTATTCCATGCTCTAACAACCTTCTTCCATTTGCTGACTACTCTAATAACTTTTTAACTGGAGAATAATTGCTTTACAATATTCTGCTGGTTTCTGCCATACATCAACATGAATCAGCTGCAGGTACACATATGTCCCCTCCCTCCTGAGCCTCCCTCCTGACTCTGAATCTGGATTTCTTTTTTAAACTAGAATACATGTTCATCCCAGCAGGTTAGCCACATTTTTTAAGGATCCGGATTAAAGCATGGACTTAGGAGAATGCACAGTTTCTGTATGGAGGTGAGGGAGTTTGCCTGTACTTTCCCGAATTCCCATGCTAAATATCCCAAAGCCTCGCTATTGGACTTATCTCTGGAGGTAACGAGTGAGCAACTTCGATGTTTGGATTTTTTTTCAAGGATCCGGATTAAAGCATGGACTTAGGAGAATGCACAGTTTCTGTATGGAGGTGAGGGAGTTTGCCTGTACTTTCCCGAATTCCCATGCTAAATATCCCAAAGCCTCGCTATTGGACTTATCTCTGGAGGTAACGAGTGAGCAACTTCGATGTTTGGATTATCATGGAAAGTATTTTATTCAGAGAGGGCATTCTCACAAAGGATATTTAAAGGGTTTCTTTTTTTTTTTCACATGCCCCATATTTCATGTTTTCATTCTGAATAGTCTATTGTCTTCCTGCGTGGTGGTGGGAATCAACTGGATTCTCAAATGAATGGAAGATTTAGTTAAAGAAATGTACTTGTCACAAATGAAGATAATCAGATGGCTATTTCTACAAACTTATTTTGAAGGGAGTAGGTCCTCTTTCATTGACCTAACTTCTTTGGAAAATATCATCTAATGAGCTATAATCAGCAGACGCCTTTAAATATACTCAAATAGTCTGGAACATTATTTGACTTTGCCTTTCTTTGGGATTGGAATGAAAACTGACCTTTTCCAGTTCTGTGGCCACTGCTGAGTTTTCCAATTTGCTGGCATATTGAGTGTAGTAATTTGACAGCATCATCTTTTAGAATTTGAAATAGCTCAACTGGAATTCCATCACCTCCACTAGCTTTGTTTGTAGTGATACTTTCTAAGGCCCAGTTGACTTCACATTCCAGGATGTCTGGCTCTAGGTGAGTGATCACACCATCATGGTTACCTGGGTCATGAAGATCTTTTTTGTATAGTTCTTCTGTGTATTCTTGCCATCTCTTCTTAATATCTTCTGCTCCTGTTAGATCCCATCCCATTTCTGTCCTTTATTGTGCCCATCTTTGCATGAAATGTTCCCTTGGTATTTCTAATTTTCTTGAAGAGATCTCTAGTCTTTCCTATTCTGTTATTCTCCTCTATTTCTTTGCACTGATTGCTGAGGAAGGCTTTCTTATCTCTCCTGCTATTCTTCGAAACTCTGCATTCAAATGGGTATATCTTTCCTTTTCTCCTTTACCTTTTAAGTCTTTTCCTTTCTCAGCTGTTTGTAAGGCCTCCTTGGACAACCATTTTGCCTTTTTGAATTTCTTTTTCTTGGTGATGGTCTTGATCACTGCCTCCTGTACAATGTCATGAACCTCCATCCACAGTTCTTCAGGCACTCTGTTTATCAAATCTAATCCCTTGAATCTATTTGTTAAAGAAAGGCAGTGACAAAGAATGTTCAAACTACCTCACAATTGTACTCATCTCACTCCCTAGCAAAGTAATGCTTAAAATTCTCCAAGCCAGGCTTCAACAGTACATGAACCGTGAATTTACAGATGGATTTAGAAAAGGCAGAGGAACCAGAGATCAAATTACCAACATGTGTTGGATCATTGAAAAAGCAAGAGAGTTCCAGAAAAACATCTACTTCTGCTTTATTTACTACCCCAAAACCTTTGACTATGTGGATCACAACAAGCTATGGAAAATTCTTAAAGAGAAGGGAATACCAGACCACCTGACCTGCCTCCTGAGAAATCTGTATGCAGGTCAAGAAGCAACAGTTAGAACCAGACATGGAACAATAGACTCGTTTCAAATTGGGAAAGGAATACGTCAAAGCCGTATATTGTCACCCTGCTTATTTAACTTTTATGCAGAGTACATCATGAGAAATGCTGGGCTCAGTGAAGCACAGGCTGGAATCAAGATTGCCGGGAGAAATATCAATAACCTCAGATGTGCAAATGACACCGCTCTTATGGCAGAAAGTGCAGAAGAACTAAAGAGCCTCTTGATGAAAGTCAAAGAGGAGAGTGAAAAAGTTGGCTTAAAACTCAACATTCAGAAAACTAACATCATGACATCTGCTTCCATCAGTTCCGTTCAGTTCAATTCGGTTGCTCAGTTGTGTCCNGCGTGGTGGTGGGAATCAACTGGATTCTCAAATGAATGGAAGATTTAGTTAAAGAAATGTACTTGTCACAAATGAAGATAATCAGATGGCTATTTCTACAAACTTATTTTGAAGGGAGTAGGTCCTCTTTCATTGACCTAACTTCTTTGGAAAATATCATCTAATGAGCTATAATCAGCAGACGCCTTTAAATATACTCAAATAGTCTGGAACATTATTTGACTTTGCCTTTCTTTGGGATTGGAATGAAAACTGACCTTTTCCAGTTCTGTGGCCACTGCTGAGTTTTCCAATTTGCTGGCATATTGAGTGTAGTAATTTGACAGCATCATCTTTTAGAATTTGAAATAGCTCAACTGGAATTCCATCACCTCCACTAGCTTTGTTTGTAGTGATACTTTCTAAGGCCCAGTTGACTTCACATTCCAGGATGTCTGGCTCTAGGTGAGTGATCACACCATCATGGTTACCTGGGTCATGAAGATCTTTTTTGTATAGTTCTTCTGTGTATTCTTGCCATCTCTTCTTAATATCTTCTGCTCCTGTTAGATCCCATCCCATTTCTGTCCTTTATTGTGCCCATCTTTGCATGAAATGTTCCCTTGGTATTTCTAATTTTCTTGAAGAGATCTCTAGTCTTTCCTATTCTGTTATTCTCCTCTATTTCTTTGCACTGATTGCTGAGGAAGGCTTTCTTATCTCTCCTGCTATTCTTCGAAACTCTGCATTCAAATGGGTATATCTTTCCTTTTCTCCTTTACCTTTTAAGTCTTTTCCTTTCTCAGCTGTTTGTAAGGCCTCCTTGGACAACCATTTTGCCTTTTTGAATTTCTTTTTCTTGGTGATGGTCTTGATCACTGCCTCCTGTACAATGTCATGAACCTCCATCCACAGTTCTTCAGGCACTCTGTTTATCAAATCTAATCCCTTGAATCTATTTGTTAAAGAAAGGCAGTGACAAAGAATGTTCAAACTACCTCACAATTGTACTCATCTCACTCCCTAGCAAAGTAATGCTTAAAATTCTCCAAGCCAGGCTTCAACAGTACATGAACCGTGAATTTACAGATGGATTTAGAAAAGGCAGAGGAACCAGAGATCAAATTACCAACATGTGTTGGATCATTGAAAAAGCAAGAGAGTTCCAGAAAAACATCTACTTCTGCTTTATTTACTACCCCAAAACCTTTGACTATGTGGATCACAACAAGCTATGGAAAATTCTTAAAGAGAAGGGAATACCAGACCACCTGACCTGCCTCCTGAGAAATCTGTATGCAGGTCAAGAAGCAACAGTTAGAACCAGACATGGAACAATAGACTCGTTTCAAATTGGGAAAGGAATACGTCAAAGCCGTATATTGTCACCCTGCTTATTTAACTTTTATGCAGAGTACATCATGAGAAATGCTGGGCTCAGTGAAGCACAGGCTGGAATCAAGATTGCCGGGAGAAATATCAATAACCTCAGATGTGCAAATGACACCGCTCTTATGGCAGAAAGTGCAGAAGAACTAAAGAGCCTCTTGATGAAAGTCAAAGAGGAGAGTGAAAAAGTTGGCTTAAAACTCAACATTCAGAAAACTAACATCATGACATCTGCTTCCATCAGTTCCGTTCAGTTCAATTCGGTTGCTCAGTTGTGTCCGACTCTTTTTGACCCCATGGACTGAAGCATGCCAGGCCTCCCTGTCCATCACCAACTCCCAAACTCATGGCCATCAAGATGGTGATTCCATCCAACCATCTCATCCTCTGTTGTCCCCTTCTCCTCCTGCCCTCAATCTTTCCCAGCATCAGGATCTTTTCTAGTGAGTCAGCTCTTCGAATCAGATGGCCATAGTATTGGAGTTTCAGCTTTAACATCAGTCCTTCCAATGAACACTAAGGACTGATCTCCTTTAGGATGGACTGGTTGGATTTCCTTGGAGTCCAAGGGACTCTCAAGAGTCTTCTCCAACACCACAGTTCAAAAGCATCAATTCTTCGGTGCTCAGCTTTCTTTATAGTCCAACTCTCACAACCATACATGACCACTGGAAAAACCATAGCCTTGACGAGATGGACCTTTGTTGGCAAATTCATGTCCCTGGTTTTCAATATGCTGAAGAAGCTTTAAAGTTTTTTGTTTGTTTCTTCATATAATTCCTCACATCAGCAGATCACTTCTGATTCATTTCCACTGAGCATTTTATTTTGCAAAAGTCTCACCTGAAATTACACTTCACCATGAGGATAACTCCTGGAGAAGGCAATGGCACCCCACTCCAGTACTCTTGCCTGGAAAATCACATGGATGGAGGAGCCTGGTAGGCTGCTGTCCATGGGGTTGCGAAGAGTCGGACACGACTGAGTGACTTCACTTTCACTTTTCACTTTCATGCATTGGAGAAGGAAATGGCAACCTACTCCAGTGTTCTTGCCTGGAGAATCCCAGGGACGGGGGAGCCTGGTGGGCTGCCTTCCATGGGGTCGCACAGAATCAGACACAACTGAAGCGACTTAGCAGCAGCAGCAGCATGAGGGTAACTCCACTAACTCATTCATTATGATATTGTCAATATCATTAAGCACACAAGTGCTGTGAATTCCTAGATGGCAGATAATGGAATGACACAGCCATGGCTCATCAGAACCTGAGATGAAAATTCTAAGATTTAATCTTCTATTACATTGGCTCTCAGGAGTATGTTATAACTGAACAGAACAGTTAAACAATGAACAAGCTATCATTAAGTCAGAAGTGCTGGTTTCCACCAACAAGCAGTTAGACACATCTGAGTTTAAATCTCAACCCTATGATTCGCTGATTACTTGAATGAAGCCAGGTAAGGACTGAACCTCTCTGAGACTAGCCAGAAAAAAAAAAAAAAAAAAAAGGCAACAGAGCTGTTAATGCCTGCCAAACAGTGTTGAGGTAAGAAAGTGAAGTAGCTTTGTGAGTGACTTATGTGTGCTCACTGTTCAGTTTCTAAAGAAAAAATGTTTCTGGACTGTTTCTGCATTGTATGGTACAAAGTCCAACCCTAACGCTTGACTTTTCTAGCTGAGCTTTTTCCTTCCTTCTCTGGGTGGAGGGGTAGGTGTCGGGGTGGAGTGAGGGGTAAGTTCTGGAGTGGTGAGTTTGTCTCCCATCTCCGTCCAGTGGTTTTTCACTAGCCTCACCTCTGCTGTATTCAGTTGGTCACATTGGTTATCTCGTGTTTTAGNCAACCCTAACGCTTGACTTTTCTAGCTGAGCTTTTTCCTTCCTTCTCTGGGTGGAGGGGTAGGTGTCGGGGTGGAGTGAGGGGTAAGTTCTGGAGTGGTGAGTTTGTCTCCCATCTCCGTCCAGTGGTTTTTCACTAGCCTCACCTCTGCTGTATTCAGTTGGTCACATTGGTTATCTCGTGTTTTAGTATCAAATGTAGGCCTATGTTTATTGAAGAAATAAAGCCTGTCTTTTCTTAATATATATAAGCCCTTCCTTAATATATATATATATAATATAATATAAATATATACATAGAAAAGTCAAGGGTTAGGGTTGGACTTTATACCATAGAACGCAGAAACAGTCCAGAAACATTTTTTTCTTTAGAAACTGAACAGTGAGCACACATAAGTCACTGGAGAAGGCAATGGCACCCCACCCCAGTACTCTTGCCTGGAAAATCCCATGGACAGAGGAGCCTGGGGGGCTGCAGTCCCTGGGGTTGCTGTGAGTCGGACACGACTGAGCGGCTTCACTTTCACTTTTCACTTTCATGCATTGGAGAAGGCAATGGCAACCCACTCCAGTACTCTTGCCTGGAAAATCCTATGGACAGAGGAGCCTCGTAGGTTGCAGTCCCTGGGGTTGCTGTGAGTCGGACACAACTGAGCGGCTTCACTTTCACTTTTCACTTTCATGCATTGGAGAAGGAAATGGCAACCCACTCCAGTGTTCTTGCCTGGAGAATCCCAGGGGTGGGGGAGCCCAGGGGGCTGCTGTCTATGGGGTCACACAGAGTCGGACACGACTGAAGCGACTCAGCATATTAATATATATGAGGCTGTATTTTCATGTCTATTTCCTGAAGTTTCTGATGCACCTTCAATATGTTTTATTTATTTTCCACAGATGGTGGTTCCTCAGGGAAGCACAGAAAAGAGGAAAGTTATATTTTTGAGTCAAAGAGCAATCGAGGAGGAGGGGAACACCCAGCCCCAGAAGCAGGTAAATGCTCGCCTTGGAAATTTATTGCAGAGTCAGAACAATTGCAGAACCATGTATCCTGTAGCTGAGCTTGTTAAGTGAATCTGCAAGAATTCATGACAAGAACAGGGTATACGGGTTGGGGGAATTGTGTATTCTCATCTTCTATATCACTCTTCATCTTGGGGTCTTGAACTGGTGTCTTCCCAGCTCTGGTCCTCAGCTTTCTGTTCTCTGAGTTGACTGGAGTGGATGATCACTAGTTCCTTTCCAGGGGTAACATTCTGTGGAATGAGTAGGTACTCAGGACACAGTGGTTAAGAACATGAGCTCTAGGATCAGATGCCAAGGTTCAAATCCCCTGCTCCATCGCTAACTCCATGACCGGTTATCTTCTCTCTCTACGTCTCAATTTCCTCACTGGTCAAATGGGCGTAATAACTATGCCTGCCTCACGGGGCTGTTAGGGAGAATGGATAGGACATCACTGTAGAGCTTTTAGCATATTGCTTGGCTCATGCAATAAGCCATGTAAATGATGGCTATTACGACTGTTATTTGTGATCAACAAGGGCAGAGGTGTTAGAGCGTACTGTTCTCTCTCCAAGTGCTTCAGTGACAAGAGACGGAAGACACAGGAGTGGGAAAAGGGTGCCAGAGGGAGAGGGGATATTTAGTAAGTAGAAGAAGAATACCGTAATTTCATGGTTTCGGTTATTTCTAACTAGATAGGAAACACTTTCAACATAGTCCTGTAGAAGGTTAGATTTTGATCCTAAATCTCACAAACTAGTAAAATAAAATTTAGGAGAACCAAGTATTATTAAGCTACAGATCTAAACATTGAGAAAACTTTCTTTTTATCCTAGAAGTAGTCTCGTAACAATGGTCACATATAATTTGTAAATAAAATGGTTAAATAATACATACTAAGTAACATTTTAAATAATAAATAATCAAATAATCCAGATACCAAGTATCTAGATGCTGCCCAGTCTGCAGACCTGCTGGACTTAGCTGTCCCAGGATATTTGAATAAAAAGAGCCTGTTGGACTTCCCTGGTGGTCCAGTGGTTGAGAATCTGCCTACCAGTGCAGGGGACGCCAGTTCGATCCCTGATCCGGGGAGATTCCACATGCTGTGGAACAATTAAGCCTGTGCGCCACAGCAAGAGAAGCCACCACAATGTGAAGCCAGCGCTGCGTAACCAGAGAGTAACTGCCTCTGCAACAGAGATCCAGTGCTGCAGCCAAAAAATAAGGAGAAAAAAAGAGCCCGCCTCCTGCCAACAGACGCAGAGAATGGGGCTCGCCCCTTGCCTCCATGGCCAGAGGTGTCCAGAGGCCTTTGGTTCTAATTGTCCAGTGCCTGTCCTGATTCTTACATACCTGAGTGTCACTCCCACTCTTACGGACGGAATACCCAGTTCATCTACTTAACTCATTTCTGAGAAAACTAGCATGGTGTGTTTTAGAAGAGAGAGTGTGTGTGTGTGTGTGTGTGTGTGTGGTAAGTCTCTTCAGTCATGTCCAATTCTTTGAGACCCCATAGACTGTATCCTGCCAGGCTCCTCTGTCCATGGGATTCTCCAGGAAGAATACTGGGGTGGGTAGCCATTCCGTTCTCCAGGGAATCTTCCAGACCCAGGGGCTGAACCCTCCTCTCCTGCATTGCCAGGCAGATTCTTTACCACTGAGCCACTTGGGAAGCTATATCTGATTTTGGCAAACAGAAAATCCCCTTAGATTATATGCTGTTTTATGATTGCCATAGCTCCCTCCAAGTCCCATTTTTGGGACTGGGGTCTTCAATCATAGCTCTCTTCTGAAGCCTAAACGCTGGTGTTCATCTTCAAACAAGTCACATGTGTTTAGAAAAGCAGCCTGTGTCAGTTTTCTTCCCTGAACAAGCAGAACTGGGGCTGGGTGTTGGGATCCAGTTTGTAAGAAATGGTTTTAGATTCCTAGGGTTGACCAAAGTCTCTTTTTTAGCCAGTTCCTTTATAACCTATCCATCTTTGTGACTAGTACCGGAAGATGCAGGGAAACTGACACCTTCAGGGCCAAACTGAGCCCTTTCAGAACTTCTTTCCTCAGGGTCACCATTAACTGGAATGCATGCACCAGCTCGAGAGTCAAATTCTAGATGGTTGGTTTATCACAGACTTTTTTCTTTTACAATTCTCTTTGGGAATACTGTGCATATATGCTCAGTCATGTCCAACTCTTTGCAACTCCATGGACTATGGCCTCCCAGCCTCCTCTGTCCATGGGATTTTCCAGTAAGAATACTGTAGTGGTTGCCATGTCCTTTTCCAGGGGATCTTCCAGACCCAGGGATCAAACCCACGCCTCCAGCTTCTCCTGCTTTGGCAGGCAGATTCTTTGCCACTGAGCTACCTGGGAAGCCCCTGGGAATACTGGACTCACTCAAAACACTGTTTTGTATCAAGAGTCACTGATGCAACCTCCTCATCCCATCCTCCTGAACCCAGGCAATTCCAGAATGTTCTTGAGAATTTTCTTCAGGAGTTTTACCTAGGATTCCACAAATATACCAGAGGTTGAAATGCCATTAGTGTGTACTCAGCTCCAGCTCCTCTTGTCTTGGAGAGGAGGCCAGCTATACCTGGGAATGATTTTAAGCTCAGAAAACCAAAGCTATCCCAGGTGGCGCTAGTGGTAAAGAACCTGTCTGTCAACGCAGGAGACACAGAGACTCAAATTCGATCTCAGGGTCGAGAAGATCCTCTGGAGGAGGGCATGATAATCCACTCCTGTATTCTTGCCTGGAGAATCCCATGGACAGAGGAGCCTGGTGGGCTACAGTCCATGGGGCTGCGAGAGTCGGACACGACTTAGTGACTAAACACCACCACCGTCAGGAGTGAACTTTCTCCGTTACCTGCCTGCAGTGCCTGTCAGTACCCACCCTCTCTTTTTTTTCTTCTTGGCCCCATGTGCTGTATGTGGGATCTTAGTCCCCCAACCAGGGATCAAAGCCACGTCCCCTGCATTGGGAGTGTGCAGTCTTAATCACTGGACCACCAGGGAAGTCCCCCACCCTCTCTTCCTTCCCTCCAGTGCTAAAGGAAAAGGTATCCTCTCTTTCCAAGGTCAGTATCCCCCCCTGACCTTGATGCAGCTCCTTATCACCTCAAATTTGTCTTTCCATCCTTTACTAACTCCCCATGTTTATAAATCTCCACTGGTTCATTCCCCTAGACACATTCAGCTCTCAAAATATACAAGAAACAAAACAGCATCCCTCGGCCTTCAGTCTCCCTGTAAATGAACTCCCCGTTGCTAAGCTCAGTAGCCTCTCCAGGCCTCGCCTCACTTGACCTTTCCTTAGCATTTGATTCCGCTGACTACTGTCCTCTTGAAGCAGCCTCGGCCCTCTGCTTCCGGGCCTCCCCGCTCGGCTGGCTGCTAGCCATCCCTCTGACACGTCTCTTTCTGTGCTTTCTGGTCCTCTTCTCTGTCTGCCCTCGTAAGTGTTGCCGTCTACTAGAGCCTTGTTCCTGGCCCTCTTCTCTCTCCCCTTTCTCTCTAGAAGCCTCACCCAGTTTTGTAGCTGCAACCACCACCTTAATCCTAAAGGGCTCCACATATTTTTAAAAATTTTTTTATTATTTACCTTACTTCGGCTGTGCTGGGCCTTTGCTGCTGTGCTCGAGCTTTCTCTGGTTGTGGTGAGCAGGGACCCCTCTCTAGTTGCAGTGTGAAGGCTTCGCGTTGCAGTGGTTTCTCTAGTTGCAGAGCACAGGGCCCAGGGGATGTGGGCTTCAGGAGTTGCAGCACATGGGCTCGGCAGTTGCGGTGTATGGGCTTAGTTGCTCCATGACATGTGGAATCTTCCCAGGTCAGGGATCAAACCCGTGTCTCCCACATTTGGCAGGCCGATCCTTAACCACTGGACCACCAGAGAAGTCCCAGCCCTTCACATACGTAAGCCCAACCTAATAGAAAAAATTCTACCTGGATTGGCTGTAGGCATCTCAATATGAAACTGTCAAAAAGTAATCTCGCTCGCCTACCCCAAACAAGCTCCACCATTCATCTAAATCATGCAAGCAAAAGTCCTAGGAATCAGATGCGTGGACCACCCCTTTTTATATCTGCACTTCACATATAATTCTACCACAGTAACTATAATACTTTATTGTATCTTTTCATTTAAATGTCTTTCTTACCCAGATTTGAAGTCATTAGAAAACGATCTCATTTAACTTTTGAAGAAGTGGTATACATAGTGGTTCTGAAACTGTACTGTCTGTACCACTAACCATACTTAGTCAAGCCACTTAATCCTCGACAACTGAGTTCCCTCGTTTGTAAAACGGGAATACAAATAGTACGAACTCATACGGTGGTTGTGAGAATTCAAGCACTTCATGTCTAAAGCACTCTTTACTATCTTTGATTAGCAGTGTCAGGCACATGGCTATTAATGCAAAATGAATGAATAAAAAAATGAAAGAAAATATTGTGAAGTCAGTTTATGCGATGGAGATTTTTGCTCTTCTAGTTCCACCAGTTGGCAAGGCCCCTGTAGCTAAAAATATTCCTGCCATACCATCTCCAAGGCTGGCCTGGCTACAGAGCAGGGCAGACTAAGAATAGACCCTGCTGAGCTTGATAAGACAGACTGATCTGGGGTACACTCTGTCCCTTCCAGACTCCTGGACAGCTCTAAAAGATGCTTCTAGTCTAGGTGTCTAGGACCAACCCCACAGGGAAAAAAACCCTGTGAAGGAGAAGCAGAGAATTTTTGCTCAAGTTTTTTTTCTAAGTATTTATTTGGCTGCACCAGGTCTTGGCTGCAGGATGCATGACGTTTAGTTGCAACACCCAAACTCTTAGTTTCTTAGTTCCCTGCCTAGGGATTGAACCTGGACCCCCTGCATTAGGAGCGCAGGCCTAGCCACTAGACCACCAGGGAAGTCACTTCCTCAAGTTTTTAATAATGGTTCTACAGGCTGACAGTAGGTTCTCTGGCTTTAGGAAATAAAAATGTGTTTAAGCCCTAACCAGAGCACGGAATCAGGAGTTTGTCCGTATTTATTTCAGTGGAGAATGATCTCGTATGAGTCCGTACATGTAAGCTACAACGAACATATTTCCTATGGCTACAGTGTCTTTGCAGTTGTCTGTTTACAGGATGTCTGTTAAAGCTGGGTATGGGGGAGTCTGACTGCAGCATTTGCTCCCGCTGATGGCATATGCATCTCATAGGAACTTGCCCCACAAGTTGGCTTTAAGGAAGTCTGTGTTTGAGACCTAGACCTTCAGTGTACAACTGTGTGCTCTTAGGCCGATTACTTAATCTTTCTGTACCTCAGTTAATCTGCCAAACAGAGGTAGTACAAGTACCTACTTGTAGTGTCAGTAGTACTTGTAGCAGTACAAGTGCCTAGTGAGTTGTTCAAGTTAAATAAAACAGTGCAAACACAGTGTTTATCTTACAGTAGATTGCAGCTGTCATTGTTCTTAATCACTGACTCACCCTTGTTCATTTCTGACCTTGCACAGGTGCAGTGCTACCTCTGGCCCTGGGTTTGGCTATCACCGCTTTGCTGCTTCTCATGGTTGCCTGTCGACTACGGCTGGTGAAACAGAAACTTAAAAAAGCTCGTCCCATTACATCTGAGGAATCTGACTACCTCATAAATGGGATGTATCTATAACAAGTGGAATCTAAATAGCTGAGGGCAAGGACGTGTTTCACTTATAATTTATACATAGTTTGGGTTCTGATATTTATTACCTCTTCTGTTTTTAACTAAGCTAAGAAAACTACTGGAAACCCTGGAAGATTCTGCAAATACTCAACCTTTGTTTTTATTTATTGATTTTCCTTGGGAAGTATGTAACCCATTTTGAAATTTAGAGGAGTCCACATGATTAAAGACTTTTACAAATCTGATTTATATAAGCTATCCCTAAAAGTAGGAATTTGTAGTTAGCCACGGCAGATAATTCAGTGTCTCTAGAGGTGCCTGACAATGGCAGTATTACGCTTTGCTCCACAGAAGCCAGCCGTTGGCACTTCATAGCACCCCGCGTCCCTTGTCCTGTGGCCTTCCCCTCCTTTCAGCTTCCAGTGCTCTCCTTTCCCTTCTCCTCTTCAAAACCTGTTTCTGGGAATAGATCTCAAGTGAGCACACACCTTCAATGAGATGTTATCTGTGGCAGGAATATCTAAGCTATAAGCCTAATGATCAGGTCAATGAGGCCTCCGGGAAGGTAAATAGCAGTACTTTCCAATGGCTGACTGACATCGTGTCACATGGCTGCTTCATTTTCCCAAAGGACAGTAACTCAGACTTTGGATTACAAGTAGCTCTAACACGGTCATCAAGTGAGATAGGAAATCAAAGCAGAAGCAGAGAACCTGGCAGGTCAAAAACTTAACAGACACTTAGCTGAGGGAAAAATGAGCAAGGAGGATGTTTATTTCTCTCTTGGATCTACTCAATGCTGCTCAATGGTCCAGAACATAGCAGCTCACTTATATAGTCACTGGTTTTCAACATTAGTGTTGAAGGAAGAAAAAAACTGCATTCAAATGGAAAAACAACACTGAATGGATCTCTGAATACAGCTTTTGCAAAAATAAGACTCAGTGACTCATGAATAAATAATCCACTTAAGAATCAGTGATTCTTCCATTCAGTGGAGTGATGCAGTTTTCCCGTTATTTATTTAATGCTCTAAAATGTTACAGTATGCAAACAGCTAATGCCAGGCTTATATATTCCCAGAGTATAAGGGAGTTTTGCACAAATTCATCTTTATAGAAAACCAGCAACTAGCTTAGCATCTTTTACCATTTAATCTGTAGGATTTTAAAGACATATTATTTCCACCATTGCTTAATGCTGGGACAATACACATTCTAGAAATTATTCTACTGAGGTGAATGTATAATGTGTTCTATTTATAGCTTGTTTTTTTTTTTTTACCATAAGTGGTAAATCTTTTAAGATACTTGAAAACCCTCTAGAAAACTATGTTTAGACTGAACCTGATGTAGGTTGTTCCTTTAGCAAGGGACATAATTTGGGTCGGAGATATATATTAAGAAATGGGTAGTTAGTGGTCGGAAAACAAAGAAATTGGTTATTTTTTATTTCCTGAGAAACTCGAGCATTTTGTTGAATCTTAGTTATGCAAAGATTTAAATTTCTCCTTAAGGAGTTTAGAGAAATGACTGTATGTATGAACTTAAGATGTTTGTATTCTTTATGTGATGCTGTGCAATTTGTTTTTATATAGAAGGATGTCACCTACAGCCATATTCAATAAAATAAAAACTGTTGAGGCATGCATCTTTCAGCACATCTTTTATACATGAAGAAACTAAAACACAATTTAGTATTGCTATGGTGTTGAAATTCTTGATAAAAAGATGTCCCATATCTATGTGTACAATATTCTTTAATAAATTGTATTTTATTCTTAAGCCTTTTTTTTTTTTTTACTACTGTTAATATAATACTTACTAGTACAGATGGTCTCCAACTTGATATGTTGCTCGGACTTACCTTTGTTTTTTCCTTTATGATGGTGCAAAAGTGATACATATTCAATAGAAACCGTACTTGATTTTTGAATTTTCCCTTTGGCTAGTGATATGCTGTACATCTTCTCTCATGACACTGGACAGTGGGAGCACAGGTCTTCCCCCTGCCCCGCCCCCAAGAAAATATCCTATTTACTACTGATTGAAAACTGATACAGAAGGGTTATCATGGAAATTTTGCAGCCTCTTTGATCCGTAAGCTAATTTCTAGCCAAAATCCTGATAGGATAATCACCAACAAACCTAAATAAACAGTGCTGGCAAAATAAATTACTCAATGTGACAGCAAGGCTGTAAAGGGCATAGTAATGTTCAAGGCGTGGGAATTCAAATACAGATGTCCTCAGCTGCCCTCGGTCCCTGGATCATTGCCTCTTGTATTAATACTTAAAGTATCCTCACTATTACCATCACCAGCCTGGATACTCCACCCAAGTGAGGGAGTTCTTTAGACCCAGCAGCCCTAGAACTTCCTCTCATGTTAGGAAAGAAAAAGGGAAGGAAGTGAAGGGAAAGGAAAGACAAGCAGCACAGGAAATGGGGGTGGGGGTGGGGGTGATGGGGTGGGGAGAGAATGGGGAAAGGAGGCAGGCTTTCACAGCCCAGGAGAGCACTCTAGGAACCAAAGCAAGAGAGCATGGGAGAGTCCCACCCCGGACAACACAGGTCAGTTGTTAGGAAAAAAGAGCCTGAAGTGGGGAACCAACACGACTGCCGCAGCCGTGATCCTGGAAGTATTAAGCACAGGGAAATTATCAGGCTTTCTCCTCTTTATTACAATGTATAAACACAAACTTCCTTGGGCCCCAAGGGACAGCCAGTTCTCTTCAAGCAGGATTTCTTAGTGGCGCTCTATTTGGTCTCCTCCTTGAGCAAAACATATGTAAATTAAAAGTTCATATAGTTAAAATTCATTCTTTACCCATTAATAAATGGTGCTTGCTTAAAATCCATTCCTCCTTATTCAACATTTTAAAAAAATCTTTTGGTTTTTTTTTTTTTTTTTTGCCACACGGCATTTGGGATTTCTGTTCCCTGACCGAGCATCAAAGCCCAGCTCCTGCAGTGGAAGCTTGGTCTTAACCGGTAAACTCCCAGGGAAATTCCTAATTCAAAAAGTATGAAATCCAAGAGCAAGGCTTGGCATAGCATGTCTCTTCACCAATCAGATGCCACTTATTAGTTTGTCTTATCAGATTTATAAATTGTCCCCTCAACTGGACTATAGACTACACACCCCTTGAGAGTAAGGGCCTTTTTCTATCCCCAAAACCTAACAAAGAGACTTAAGATAAATTGTTGATCATGGCTAGGAAGGATACAGATGAGTGAATAAGTTGAAGAATTAATTTAAAGTCCTTGAGAATATTTGACCTTTGAAGCTATTGCAAATGACAAGCCCTGGATCAAAAGAGTTCATAGCCTGAGTCCAAAAGCAATACTAACCACAGCAAACTGAAGCCAGCAATGAACTCACAAGTTTTGGTCATCAAATAATGCAAGTTTCCTGTGCCTAAGACATTGCCCAAGAAGAGACACTAGTCAAAGATGTATGTACAATTTTTTAAAAGCTATTTTTAAAGAAGTAATATTTTAGACTTTAAGAGGTGGAAGAAAGTTGCCTTGGCACCTCGCTAAGGCTCTGCCTGCCAGAATCATACACGCTTGCACACAACAGAGGGAAGGGCTTTGCTGGGAGTGCCAGTCCTGATAGCTTCTAGAGCGTGTATTTCTTAAAGATTTCAGTCAGTTCAGTCGCTCAGTCGTGTCTGACTTTTTGCGACCCCATGAATCGCAGCACACCAGGCCTCCCTGTCCATCACCAACTCCCGGAGTTCACTCA
>SJYX01007775.1:52630-84408 GCA_006410675.1 Oreotragus oreotragus | reverse complement strand
AAAAAAAAAAAAAAAAAAACCTAAGCAAATGATTCAGGTCAAAGCAAAAATGGAAATCAGCCATTTCAAACATCGTTCATGCTACTCCAGAATGAAGAATGAAAGCTGAAGGGCCTGAATTCTTTTTTAATTCAAAAGTAATTTTCTTCCTTCAAGACCAAAAATTTAGAGAAATGGTAACTTTTAGATACAGGATCTTGCTAATACTATTTATTGTAAAATAATAACAAGTATTTAGAGTTCAGGTAAGTGTTTATATTCACACAACTGGACAAAAATTTAGTCTTTTGTTTATAGAGTATCTGTTGAGTACACTGTTGAGCAATCACTGAGTGGGTCAGTCTCAACCCAAATTCTGTGAGAAAAAGCATCATCTGTAGGTATAATATACCTGTCAGCTGATTTCATAAGGCAGCTTTATCAGCTCTAAGAGAAACCATTCGCTCAGCCAGCTGTAGCACTGTACCAGCAACTGCCAGTGAGAGGAAGGCAGGAATAAAAATGCAGTCTAAAGCAAACTGTATGGTATATAAATTATACCTCAATAAAGCTGCTAAAAGTGAAAAAAAAAAGGTACCAGAAAAGCTTCTTATTTTAGGATAATCTGAGTAACAAGCTACACTGTTAAATACTCAAGTACTTTAGGGGTAAAGAAGTATGATGTTTGCAACTAAATATCAAATGATTCAGGGAAAAAAAATATTGTGTGTGTGTGTGTGTGTGTATATATATATATATAGAGAGAGAGAGGGAGGGAATGAAAAGGAATGTGGAAAGTGTTAATAATTGTTAACTCTGGATGAAGAGATTCAGGAGTTCTTTGTACAATTCTTGCAACCTGCCTGTAATAAATTTTAAGTTTTTAAAAAGTTGTTAAATAAATTTGAAGGAAAGATAAATAAAGAGCTAAAATTTCCCAGGTATGTGGTGAATTAAGGGATTTTTGGACAATATGGTATTTTCTATAAAATATGAATTTCATACATTGGGCAAGAAAATATTTTTAAAATGACTGCTCCCATAAACTGTCTTTATCATACAGTACTGGATTATCTGTCAAATGATAAGCTATCAGTTCTGGCTCCTCTTAATATATTCTTCCAAATAATATAAGTACTGTAATTCTCATAAAACAGCTTTTACTGAAATTCATGCAAGCATTAAAATACTTACTCTTCAAAGAGTTTTACTTGCATAATGCTCTATTCATAAATTTACTCATGCTTTTAAAAATATGAATTAAAGATATTATTGTTTTTTAGTAATTTTACCACATTTTACAGTTGCAAGGTACTAAGGATTTTGTCAATAAATATCCTTATTGCCCAACAATATAGTACAACATTTCTAAACTCCTCTCCATTTAAAAAAATTTTTGAAAAGGGAAAAGGATTAAAAACTCTCAACAAACTGGGTATAGAGGGAACGTACCTCAACATAATAAAGGCCACATATGACAAGCTCACAGCTAACATCATTCTCAATGGTGAAAAACTGAAAGCTTTTCCTCTAAAATCAGGAACAAGACAAGGATGCCCACTCTCGCCACTTTTATTCAACATAGTACTGGAAATCCTAGCCAGAGCAATTAGGCAAGAAAAAGAAATAAAAGGCATCAAAATCGGAAAGAAAGACGTAAAACTGTCTCTTTTTGCAGATGATAACTAACTAAAATTAGTTGTTTCTATATACTAATAAATAAACTATCAAAAGAAAAATTAAGAAAACAATCTCATTTACAATTATAGCAAAAAGAATAAAATATCTAGACGTAAATTTAACCAAGGAGGTGAAAGAGTTGTACGCTGAAAACTATAGAATGTTAACGAAAGATACTGAAGATGACACAAATAAATGTAAATATATTTTGTACCCATGAACTGGAAGAGTTAATAGTTAAAATATCCATACTACCCAAAGTAATCTACTCAGTCAATAAAATCCCTAACAAAATTTCAATGACATTCTTCACATAAATAGAACAATCCTAAAATTTGTACAGGACCACAAGAGACTCCAAATAGCCAAAGGAATCTTTAGAAAGAACAATAAGACTGGAGGATTCACACTTCCTGATTTCCAACTATATTACAAAGCCAAAGTAATAAAAACAGTATGGTACTTGGCATAAAAACGGACATAGAGACCAATGGAACAGAGTAAAGAGCCCAGAAATAAACTCATGCATATATGGTCAATTAATTAGGAGCCAAGAATATATGATGAAGAACAGTCTTTCAATAAGTGGTGTTGGGAAAACTGAACAGCCACATGAAAACAGAATGAAACTGGACCTCTATCTTAACACCACACTCCCCCAAAATCAAAATGGATTAAAGACTTGAATGTAAGACCTAAACTTATTGTGGTGATCATTTTGCAATATACCAAATCACTATGTTGTACACCTAAAACTATTACAATGCTATATGTCAATTATATTTCAATAAAACTGGTGAAAAAAACATACCATTAAAAAATATTTAATGATGAGGGACAATGTTGATGATATTTTATCAAATAAAGAGATTACAAAATAAAACTATGATCTCAGGAATACAAATGAAATGTATGTACTTCTATGGATATATAGAAAAGAAGAAAAAATCTATACAATGTTAATAAGAGGTTATCTCTAGATTCTGGGATATGGGTGACTTTTATTCTTTTGTGTTTGTTTTTTCTTATTTTTACAATGCATGTACACTACTTTGATAGGCATATTACTGTGGAAAACAAATAGAAGGCAAGGATATTAACAGTATCCCCCCAACCCCCCCACACACACACAAAAGGAAAAGAAGTTAAGTTTACAAATCTGAATTATAACATCTAATATGTTAAGGAAAACCATAAATTTGCTGCCATGGCATGTATAACCTTGTCACATCCTAAGACTCCAAAATCTATTAACCTTCTTAATTTTTCCTAATATTTTAAATTCTACATAACCATATTTTTATCTGACTTACATGCATAGATCATTTAAAATAAAAAATAGTATGTACTAAATTTCTACAAAGGCTCTTTAAAACTGCTGCTGCTGCTAAGTCACTTCAGTTGTGTCCAACTCTGTGCAACCCCATAGATGGCAGCCCTATATATGTGCCAATATTAATTAGATTCAGTTCAGTTCAGTTGCTCAGTCATGTCTGACTCTTTGTGACCCCATGGACTGCAGCATGTCAGGCTTCTCTGTCCATCACCAACTCCTGGAACTTGCTCAAACTCATGTCCATCGAGTCTGTGATGCCATCCAACCATCTCATCCTCTGTCGTCCCCTTCTCCTCCCACCTTCGATCTTTTCCAGCATCAGGGTCTTTTCCAGTGAGTCAGCTCTTCGCATCAGGTGGCCAAAGCATTGGAGTTTCAGCTTCAGCATGTCCTTCCAATGAATATTCACAACTGATTTCCTTTAGGATGGACTAGTTGGATCTCCTTGTAGTCCAAGGGACTCTCAAGAGTCTTTTCCAACACCACAGTTCAAAACCATCAATTCTTCAGGGCTCACCTTTCTTTATGGTCCAACTCTCATATCTATACATGACTACTGGAAAAACCATAGCTTTGACTAGATGGCAAAGTACTACTTTGTTGGCAAAGTAATGTCTCAGCTTTTTAATATGCTGTCTAGGCTGGTCATTGCTTTTCTTGCAAGGAGCAAGTCTTTTAATTTCATGGCTGCAGTCAACATTTACAGTGATTTGGGGGCCTCCCAAAAATAAAGTCTGTCACTGTTTCCCCATCTATTTGCCATGAAGTGATGGGACCAGATGCCATGATCTTACTTTCCTGAATATTGAGTTTTAAGTCAGCTTTTTCACTCTCCTCTTTCATCAAGAAGCTCTTTAGTGCTTCTTCACTTTGTGCCATAAGGGTGGTGTCATCTGCATATCTGAGGTTATTGACCTTTCTCCCGGCAATCTTGATTCCAGCTTGTGCTTCCTCCAGCCCAGCGTTTCTCATGATGTACTCTGCATATAAGTTAAATAAGCAGGGTGAAAATATACAGCCTTGACGTACTCCTTTCCCAATTTGGAACTAGTCTGCTGTTCCTTGTCCAGTTCTAACTGTTGCTTCTTGACCTGCATACAGATTTCTCAGGAGGCAGGTCAGGTGGTCTGGTATTCCCATCTCTTGAAGAATTTTTCAGTTTGTTGTGATCCACAGTCAAAGGATTTGGTGGTCAATAAACCAGAAATAGAAGTTTTTCTGGAACTCTCTTGCTTTTTTGATGATCCAATGGATACTGGCAATTTGATCTCTGGTTCTTCTGCCTTTTCTAAATCCAGCTTGAACATCTGGAAGTTCATGGTTCACATACTGCTGAAGCCTGGCTTGGAGGATTTTGAGCATTATTTCACTAGTGTGTGAGATGAGTACAATTGTGTGGTAGTTTGAACATTCTTTGGCATTGTCTTTCTTTGAAATTGGAATGAAAACTGATCTTTTCCAGTCCTGTGGCCACTGCTGAGTTTTCCAAATTTGCTGGCATACTGAGTGCAGCACTTTCACAGCATCATGTTTTAGGATTTGAAATAGCTCAACTGGAATTCCATCCAACTACTTTTGTTCTTAGTGATGCTTCCTAAGGCCCACTTGACTTCATATTATTTAAATTAACATTAGCTTAATTATTTAGTTTAATCATTTAGTTTAATATTAATTGGATTAATAACTATATATAACATATTACTTTATTGTATATAAATAATCATACACATAATTATTAGGCTAATAACTCTAAGATACTAATATCTAGTATTTTATATTCTTTATCAAGAACAACTGAAAAATATGTACTGTCAGGAAATAACAATCAAAATCTATGAATGTTTTCTAATTAATGGGCTTTCTGAGGTAATACAAGCTTTGTACAATCAACTTTGTGCAAAGCATTATGAAAGACATAAAAAGAATTCCAAAAGTAACAATATATTCTTGCCTTAAGAGTGCAAAGTTTATCATAATGCTGTGTAACACATGTAAAGAAATTAAAAAGGGACAGGATAGAACAATTTGGAACACAGGATCAATTGGATACGCTAGGACCTATATCCTCAATCCTAGAAATGCCCAGTCAGTTTATAACATCCTTTTCATGCGTACGTGGTATTTTAAAAAGACATCAACGGACAAAGTACTTATCGAACGAGAACCCTGAAACTTTCCTGTTTCACAAAACAGAGATGGACTTATTCCATCGACCCTTGTGGCTATTTAAAACAAAAATAAAACTTACCAGAAGATTAGCAACATGTTGATTTCTAGGTATATAAAATAAACATGTATGTATAAAATAAAATATAAATAAATATTTGTATTTAGTTAGTTGCGACCAACTAATGCAACTATTACCTATCTATAGTCCTGAACATAATACCACAGATTCTAGTCTACAGCCTATCTGTCTGGCATTCTCTCTCCTTTTATTAATCCATCAGAATTGCGAGGAATATTTTTCCAAGAGGACAAAAGTCTACATTCAAGTTTCTGGGTTTATCTGACATGAGCATTCAGCATGCCCACTAAGTCCTCTCTCTTTTTTTCCCCCATCTAGTTCCTAGCACACCTTTCCAGCAAAGATTGGATCTCACTCTCACAGAGCGCTCCCCTCAGCTCTGGATGCCTCAATTAGAGAAGGATGGAAAGCAGGTGAGAAACAAGGGAATATTTCTAAGAAAGCACTGGGATGAGTCTTTAAATTAATCCTGAAGAAAAAAAAATCATCAGACACAACTGAGCGACTTCACTTTCATGTCTCACTTTCCTGCACTGGAGAAGGAAATGGCAGCCCACTCCAGTGTTCTTGCCTGGAGAATCCCAGGGACGGCGGAGCCAGGTGGGCTGCCATCTATGGGGTTGCACAGAGTCAGACACGACTGAAGCGACTTACCAGCAGCAGCAGCAGCCTGACAAGAAACTGACTTAGGAAGCTTTTTACATAATTCCCACGTGAGATGAGAAAATACAAGTGATTTTTTAATCACATTCTATCCTTTCCACCACTGCTTTAATTCAGTCCACCATCACTGCACCCCTGATTTGCTATAGGTGTCTTCTATTTCTGGCTATAGCTTTATCCATTTCCAATCTACTCTCTACCCTACAACCAAAATTATCTTTCTGAAATGGAATTCTGATCCCTTCACTGCCTGGCTTGAACAATTGCTCCCTACCACCCTCAAGCCAGAGTCAACACATTGCACTCTAACTGCCTGTTTGTCTCGTTTCTTGATTTTTTGGATCCTCTCCCTGACGGTAAGTTCCACTAGAATGGTCAGTTTCAAATTCACAGCTGTGTATTCCTGGCCCTGCAGCAATGCCCACACAGTGGGCACACACACACTTGCTGAACTAATGATGTATTAGAAGGTCATCACACTAAAGATATTTAACAAATCTAACAGAATTGCCAAAGAAAAGTATTAGATGTTGCTTTTTCAAAGGCAATGTAAAACAGATGCTTTTTTCCTGTCAAGGACAGTTTAAGTACAGATTAGCCTGATGGCAGTAGAAACAGGATATATAAAAGCTAGACGCCCTCTCAAATCTCTTCCATTCCTAAACTTAAAAAGAAGCAGAGATATCTGCTCCATGGGAGGAAAGGGCAAGGAAGGAGGTGGTGAGAGCTGACTTCAGACTACATCTGGCCGAGGACCTCTTCCTCTCTGACTTAAAGTTAAGTCTGTCTGCTGTGATGCCCTGGTAGAGAGAAGAGGGCAGTGGGAGAGAACTGAGGCGATTCCTACCTGTGGGAGCAGCTGCTTCGCTCTCTAGCTACAGCTCCTGTCAGAGACCCCCGCTGCCCACCCTGTCTCTGCTCTCAGTGGGTTCCAGTAAAACTGTTCCCTCACCTTTAGGTCTGGAGTGGTAACAGCTTCCTACTACCACCCTGGGAAGCCCTGGTCCCTGGCTATGTCGCATTCTTTACAGTTCCCATAACTTTTCCCATATTTCTTTGAATAGTCCCTTCATTAAAATCACTTCAAAATCCTAGCTAAGCACACTCGGACCTCAACTGACAGTTTATGAACACAGAAACGAATAGCAGATGAATGGTCCCTTAAGATGTTAACTGTTGATGCTTTACTCTTTCAGACATTCTATTTTCTAATAATTTCTTTCAGCACAAATTTTTTTAATGTCAGCTTTTTTTTTCAATTTCATTTCTAGATTGTTTTATATTCTTTAAACTTCATGATTTACAACTAAGTAACTGATTATCTCTGTAATTAGAACTACATCTTTGGATGTAGGAAAATGTGTTTGAAAACATAGTAAATTTGCAACAGAAAAAATTAGAAAATCCTCTTAGTACAACTGGAGAAAAGCTTCCTATGTGCATATATGTAAAATTTCTCAGCATTTTAAAAAGTTGAAGGCCAAAAGAAAACCAAGTGTGTGTGTGTGTATATATATATATTTAAATATTTGGTAAATGACTGAACAATTGTCTATAGATTTAAAAATTATTCTAAATTTAATACAAACAGTTTAGTCTTATCAGGGGTAAAGTACAGGTAAGTGGAAGCCTGAAGCTTATATAATTGGGTAAGTGGGCAGGGGGGAGCTGCTTTATGAAGGGGGGAAAAAAAAGGTAAACTAAAAATAAGACTATGTAAATAAAATTTGGTATAAGGCCATGAATGGCCCAAAGCAAGTGAGGGCCCAGAAACCTAAGTTTTATTACCTTCAAGCTAAATCTACTTCTGGTTATAAAAACAAAACTCATTTTATATATATCTGGTTATAAAAACAAAAAGCACTCTTACCTGATACCATATTTCAGTAATTTCAGTGATATGTTTGCCCCATTTATAGAGCAGTAATCATAATATTTTGTAATTATGTAACCGTACTAGAAGCAAAGTGAAGGAAGTTTGTAACTATATCTGATTCTAATTGACAAGACTGCTAGCTTTTAAAAAACTTTAACCTGGCTGTGCTCCAGGTTAGAATTCAAAGAAAACAGCTATAACTACATTGTGAAGTGAAAGTCAATCAGTCGTTTCCATCTGTTTAAGACCCCATGGACTGACTATACATGTAATTCTCCATGCCAGAATACTGGAGTGGGTAGCCTTTCCCTTCTCCAGGGTATCTTCCCAATCCAGGGATCAAACCCAGGTTTCCTGCATTGCAGGTGGATTCTTTACCAGCTGAGCCACAAGGGAAGTCCTTAACTTTATTAATAACTATATTAGGTGAAGAATTAAAACACATTTCCTGATAAGGATCAACAGAAATGGCCAGTCAGAATTAATCAAAGTAAAACTCAGTTTTGAACAGAGTTAGATTCATTACCACTTTTGCTGTTAAACATTCATTAAAAAGTATCTTTCCTCTTCCCAGAAAACAAAATTGAGAGGTCTATGAAGCCTGGTGTGTTGCAGTTCACGGGGTCACAAAGAGTCAGACACTACTTAGCAACTAAACAACAACAACATTAAATCCATAATCGCCGTTTTACTTAAGAAATCATCTTAAAATAAGTACCTCTTGTCAAGTAAAAACAGATTCTAAAACAAGGAAACAGTAAGATCTTTCTTATTTTGGCAGTTAATTTTAAGTAGTCTTAGCTAATGTCTTACTTATGGATCTCACTTCCTCCCCCTGGAGAGAGTGGGCAGGGGAAGAAGGAAGAGAAAAAACAGAGAAAGCTTGGCTTCAAAGGGAATATCCAGTGATGCTGAGACACAGAAACAAAAGTGGGCATTAAATGAGCCATGCTGTGCTGAAGATATGCCGCATGCTGTTGGCCCTTTGGGTGGGTGTGTGAGACCTGGGCACTCGCTCACAGAATCCTCTTCCCTCCCCAGGAGCTCAACAATTGACCAGTCTGTTGTATAAAATGGTAAGCTTCTTCCTTACTGTGGTTCTGAAATAAGAGCGGGGTATAAAACCAGCACAAGTTGTCAGGCATCTATGAACCTGACTGAAAGAGAGAAGTCAAGCTCAGAGTGACAATGTCCTCTCTGGCACTGACACCTTCGAAAACTGGGACAAGAGTATCTTTTCCCTTCTTTGTCTTCACAAAATGCTATAATAGAAGATGAACTAGGGCAGGAAATGATCTCTTCTCTTCAGATGAAAGCCTTCATTTCCATGACCATATAGCAGATATAAAAATTAGTTGTCAATATAGAAACAGAGTGGCTGATAATAAAGTAACTTTACAAAGTGTGACTGACAGCCTCTTTAAAAAGAAAAACACCTTTGTGCCAACCAAGTCTCACCCCCTCTCCCAAAGATGAGTTAAATCAAAAGAAGGACAGACCATGCAAAACTTTTCTACATTTTTAATGTAGTGAATTTCTGATGTCAAAATGGAGTAGCATAAAGGTGACAACCAAAAAAGCGGCTCTTGCAGTCTGATCTCTTAAAATTCACACCCTTTCACCTTGCATGTGTGGAAGAAGAAAGAGCAGAAGATAAAATCACTTCCACCTGGACCACTGCTTTTCTTTATCTGTTAAAGGCACGTATATCACTCCCATCAGAGGTTTCATTTTGACACTGCCATCTTGCAGCTTGTCATACTGCTCCAACATCTGGTTTCCACCTGCAGGACCGACTGGCAGTATCAATCTTCCACCAGGCTTTAACTGGTCTATCAGCTAAAAGAAAGAGAAAAGGACACACACACCAAGTTATAGATTTTATACTAATAGTCATTTTACATCACTATACGCAACTTTCAGTGTCCATGGGCAGAAAGCAGAAATGTACCTTATTTAGTACATACATTCTTCCATTGTTAAACTTGTTACTCAATTACTCACTCACTCATTTACTACTGACCTCCTCTACTACAGTACAAATTCTCTGATGACGGGAACTGTGTCTTATTCACCTTTGTACCCTTAGCATCAAACATAGTCCCTAGTATAACTGCAAAGCTCAAAATGTTTGAGTTGAACCACATAATGTGGAGTATCCTCTTGAGAATACCAAAGGCAAAGCAGAGAATTTCAATTCCTGTATGCCTGTTTTCAATCTTTGTAGTTTGGAGGGGAAGTGGGGAAGTGTAGAAAATCAGCAAGGAATCCATATCCTATCTAAGAATTTAAGGCATCACTGAACCAGAGATAAGGGAACTCTGGTTTTATGACTGAATTTAGTATCACAGGCAGCATGACATGATAAAGGAAGGTAGGGCTGGAGTCCCTGGCAGCATTAGAGGACGCCCCTGTCAATAAGAACCAAAATTGCTCAGTTAAAGCCCCTCTGGCTGGAAAAATTTTAAGTCATATGTTACAATGTGAATGCAGCCTGAAAGATGACCATCAATCAAAAACAGTAAGGAAAAAACCTTCCCAGAGAAGGGAGTCCTTAATTAAAATTTTGGTTCTCAGCAAGTCTATCTTATTTTTTCCAATTCCTCTAAATGTCAAGATTTTCAATAAAAAAAATAGACTTCTTCCCTCTCCCTCAATCTTGCTCCTTTAATCCATTAATTTTAAAAACTTTTAGCTGTCTTTTTTTATAGTGCTTACTTCTAAAGCATGCCATTTTTTTTAACTGAAATATAATTGACATATACACACTGTGTTAGTTTTAGATGTACAACATAATGATTTATGTATATAATGTAAAATGATTACTACAATAAACTTAATTAACATCTATATTATCATACATAATTACGATTTTTTTCTTGTGATGAAAACTTGTAAGGTTTATTCTCTTAACAACTTTTAATTATATAATACAGTATTATTAACTATAGTTAATATAGTCAGTAATTAACATAGTATTAACTATAGTCACCATGCTGAATAACATTTCCTTTTCTACTTCAAATTATATGCCAGATGAGAACTAAGCTCTAATACATAAACATTTGTCCCTCGGTATCCAAGGGGGACTGGTCCCAGGACCTTATCTCTGATACCAAAATCCACAGACATTCAAGTTTCTTATAGACAATGGTGTAGCATTTGCATATAACCTATATATCCAATATACTTTAAATTATCTCTAGACTTATTATATTTAATACAAGGCAAGTATCATCTAAACAGTTGTCAGGTACAACTTCAAACTGCAATGAAAAATTCAAGTTCTGTGCCTTTTGGAACTTTCTGGAAATTTTTTTCTGAATATTTTCAATCTGTGATTGGTTGAATCCTTGAATATGGAACCCCTGGATACAGAGGGCCAGCTGCATACTGCTTCTTCCCCCTAATCCAACCATCATTTTTTATGAAAACCATTTTCTGTTATGACCGTGTACACATAAATTTGCAGCTGAGCCAAGAGGCACTCAGTTACTGTTTCCTTTTTTATAGAATAGTTGTTTTCTCTGCAGTTAAAAACTGAAGCTTTTTCTTTTTTTTTCACTCACTTAATTTTGTTTCTCCCAACAGCTTCTTAATGAAATTTTTATGCAGTCAAATCTATTTGTAAGCACCTTCCTTCTTCCTTTTACTTGTCTCTCATGTGTGCGTTGTGAGTGTAGGCTCCTTTCTAGTTCTTTCCTCCTCTGCTCTGAATCTGGACTGGCTACTCTCCTGGCCTGCTGCATGGCTGTCATGTCGGGACTTGCCTCTGCAGCAGCACGGGCAACGCTGGCCATCTCTCTCCTGAACGAGGTGTCCTACCTTCCTAGACGCCATGGCTGCTTCTTTCCGGTTTCTCCCACTGTCTCTCTACTCCCTCATTTTTTGATGACATTTAAAGCAATTCCTCCAGAAGTATTCCATGAAACAGTATGTGGAATACTTTTTAAAGAGATTGAGATTTGCAAGTCTAAAATTATCTTTCTTCTATGTATTTAGTGATATGTGCAGGTACAGGATTCAAGATTGGAACCTGGAAATCATTTTCAGTTCAGAATTGTGATGCTTTGCCTCTGAATTGTTCATTCTAATGCTGCTTATCTACAGATTGATGCCATTCTGATTACTGACCCTTAATGAATGATCTACTTTGTTTTTCTGGAAACTTTTAGAATATTCTCTTTATAATATTCTGAAATTTCATGGTGATATTGTGGGTCCCCCCCTTTTATTAAACTCATTATACTAGGTACTCAATAGATGTTTTTAAACTACAGAATCATGTCTTTCAGTTCCTGGAAATTTGCTTAGGGCTTCAGGCTAATTGTTCCTCATAAAGAATTTCAAGCAGCAGCTCCTCTTTTCAGGCCACAACGTCATCTCTGGTTTCCAAGGTCCTGATGCCTCCAGTTTCTAAGCTTCTGCTGAGTTCTGCAAAACAAGCAGCCTCTGCACTGATACTCCCCTCCACAGTCCTTTGGTTCGGCTTCCTCCACCCTTCCAGGTCAGTTATCACTCTATCTGCTTTTCTGTCTTCATACACTGTAGTGTTCAGGACTGTTAAGTATAATCTCCTAGATAACTGAACATAGAGTTTCATATTTCCTGTTTCTGTTTCTTGTTTTTCTAGCTGTTACAAGGTGGTATCCAAAGGAGGCACAAACATCTTGACTCTATTCTCTTAAAACTGGAAAGCCCCTCTAGCATGTCTATCTTCAAATTTAATCAGATGTAAAGAGCCACCTTCCAAATAATACTCCACCTAAATGTTCAAATTCATACCGAGCTAAAGCCAGAAATGCCCTTCAAGATCATTTTAGGATCTTAGTAGGGAAGATGAGTCCTGTCCCCAAGAATCTTTCATTTAAACACATTTCTATTTTAGATTTCAATTGTTCCTCCTAGGTTGCCAATATTTTCAAAAAAGAAAAAAAGTTTAAGAAATTTTAAAAAACCCTACTGATGTGTTCATATATGAAAATTCATTATTTACTTATGACTTATACAACTTTCTACATCATGTTAATACTTCTGTTAAGAACTACTAGTTTGGTCTTTTTAAAAAAATAGATAACAGGGCCAGAGAGAATAGTCCATTTTCCTAAAGTCATTCAGCCAATGAGTAACAAGTCAGTAATCAGAACAAATCTCCAAACTTTCAGCTCCTCATAAATGTGTAAACACACACAAAACTACTTCCAGGTTGGGGAGTTAATGAGACTGGGCAAAAGAGAGTCAATTTTAGCCCCTTGTCATCTAGTTAAGAACTATGTTAGAATCACACGTAACAGAAATCTAAGCCAAGGATTATTTGGGCTGACCTAAGTTTATCAGTCTTACTAAAATGAAAATTCAATTTTGTACTTAAATATTTCCTTGATTATGTAATATATACTACTGGAATATCCTACCTTCTCATTGCAACTATGCAAATTAAGATTTCTTTCTTTTTTCCTACTATTCTTTAAGATTCAGTTCAAATTTTATTCCTGTATGAAATCTCCTTCACTATTCTATACAACATACTCCCCTTCCTCTGAACTCTTACAATGCGTACGTTCTTTTCCCTTCAGTATCTATCATATGCTGATGATATGCTATCAAATCATTCATTTCCCTGATATATGTACGATAGATCTCTTCTAGTAAGGGCAGTGAGGATAAGATGTGTGACAAATACTTCCTGGTCTTACCCACGAACCTAACATAGTCTTGCCCATAACACGCCGAGTGATTACCAGGTCGTGGACTCCAGAGAGATCTTCCTGATTTTACTGGTGCACTAGTTCTTGGCTGAACCAAATGCTGCTTGAAATAAGACCGTCACAAGCTGCGGCTTAGTCATCTTCATGTCACTTATGCAACTGTTTGTATATGAAAAAAACTGCCTACTAATTAAAATACACAGCTAATTAAAATTAAAATTCAAGTTAAAAAATTGAGCATAATTATCAGGCCCCCCCAAAAAAGGGCACAATGTAACACAGACGGTATTTTCAACATCAATAGAAGTCATTTCCTGTAAATGTTTAAGAGCTTTAGTTGAATAAAGTATACAAACACAGAAAAAAAAATCAACAACTCACTGCCTGGGGCACGACTGGGGCTGCAGCTCCTACGTGAATAGCGTCATAAGGGGCTTCTGCGGCATATCCCATTCGTCCATCCCCCACTGAAAGAAAAAGTGCTTTAAGCACCTGTTCTGACAGAATTACCCAGTGTGGAGAATTACAGGAGGTTTAAAGCGGCGAAAGGAAGATCTTTTTAAAATCACTTAACTAAGTGACGCTAGGACAACAGATAAGTCAAAGGAAAACAGGTACTTAGACCCCCACGCCTCACAGATACACAAAAACGAACGTCAAAAAGATCAGAGGTCTGAGCGTAAAAAGTCAAAATGGTAGTATGTCTGAGAACTAATTCCAGGATGTGTCTTCATGATTTCAGAGTACCTTAAACAGGATATTAAAAACACTACAAGAAATGGGTTAAGTCTGACTATATTAAAATTAAGAATTTCTAATTATCAAAAAGAACAGTAAAAGAGTAAAAAGACAGATCACAGAGTGGGAGAAGAGATTTACAGTATGTATAAATAGACAAAAGGTTAGTGTATAAAAGTCCTACAAATCAAAGAAAAATATAACTCAATATCTGAATAGACATTTCACAAAAGAAGAAATCCAAATGGCCAAACATGTGAAAAAGTGTTCAACTTCACTGATTAGTATTAAAATACAAAATTAAAACCACAGAGATACTACCATACACTAAGTGGGTGAAGAGAAAAATTTAGTAATCCCAAGTATTGGGATTGTGATGTGAAGCAACAGGAACCTTGGTATATTATTGATGGGAATGTAAGTTGGTTCAGTCACTTCAAAAAACAGCTTTTGCAGTATCTATGGTCACTCTATGAACCTGTAATAACACACCTACAGAAATAAGCATTTGTATGATGAGTGTATATCAGCATCTGGACTTATATACATTGTGAATATGCAGCACTGTAAATACCTCTAAATCAGAAACAACCCAAAATATCCATCTACAATAGCATTAATAAAAAAATTTTGGTAATGTTCCTACAATTGACTGCTATACAGCAATAAAAATTAACTATCATGCAAAAAGAAGGATGAATCTTACGAAGATAACAATGAATGAAAAGTCATTCATCATAGAATATGTACTGTATGATTCCATTTGGCTAACACTCAAGATATTGAACATCATCTATGGAACTGTAGTTAGGTAGTAAATGCCAAAAAGTAATGTTACTAGTTACGACTAGGGAAAAGAGAAGTGGTTACGAGGATGGAACAGAAAGCAGAGGACTTTCAAAGTGCTGATAATGTCCCATTTCTTGATCAGTGTGGTGATTAAACAGGTGCTTGTTAAGCTTCACATTTATGTTTTCTGCATATTTTGAGGTCTGTTATTTTTCTCTATATAAAACATACTCACATGGAAATGTGTCCACAGATACCACTGAATGGAAAAAAGTAAACTAAAGAACAATATGAAGAGTATAAGTCAATCTAAAAACTGTGTGTGTAAATTTATTCATACACATATTTATATGTCTGAAAAACTTGAGGAAAAAGAGAGGTTTTCTTTATCTTACACACCTCTGTGTACCGTTTACATTTTCTATATTCAACACTGATTACTTTGATGTTACTTGTTAAAAAAGTAATGAAGAAAAAACTCAACATGACATTTTCTGAAATGGTTAATAGTCATGTCACCCCTGGTCAAGATAGAACCAGTGTGACATTTTAGAGTAATTTATTTTCTTGCTTAGTACTTAAAAGTGAATGTTTAAAAAAAAAGAAGCAGCAATAATTAGCTCTGAATATTATGTCGCTTGTATGGGATTTTTCTGAAAATAAAAATTCTCCGGAGAGGAAATTTTCAAAGCTTTCTGATACTTACCAACCAGTTGCACCCTCCCTGAAGACAAAAGCATTGGATCATCCTTTCTGACATTATTTATTGAGTCATCTACTAGCTCTTTAATGTGGTCAATTCCTATGACTTTCCCACTAGGTCCAACCTGGAAGTGAGAATAATTCAATAATTCACTGGTCTTAGTTTTTCTAAGGTGTCAATAAAATATTTCTTTATCCAAAGTCATATTTAGTAATGAGAAATCAGGACAAATAAACAGTTTAAGCCTCTAATTTGACTGTTAAACACTCAGTTTATTATAGATTATTTGACAAATAACTTTCTCAGCCATAACCCTAAATGAATAATGATATTTCAGTAATTACAAAACTAGAATTATAAAAAATTTATAATACTAAGAAAAATAGTATCTTTCTTCGTTCAGTTTCTAATTTTTAAACCCAGAATCCTGAAATGGGACTTAGCTACCAATATTAAGTGGTAGCTATTAGTGCAACCATTTTTTATTTAAATTCCACTGAAAGTGTGACTTTAAATATTACAGATACATAAAAAATTTTATAGGAATTTCTATACCTGATTCTACTGCCACATGTGGGAAATATAAAAATAAGTAAAAATATTAAAAGACCCTAAACATAAATATTAACTGTAGAATGAAATTAATACAATAAAGACTCTGAAGTCAGACTATCTGGGTTTACATCTAAATTTCTTACTTACAGCTATATAACCTTGACAAGTTATTCTATCAGTCAGGTTCCTCAGCTGTGAAGTGAGGAGGAAGCGGGTACATACCCCATAAATGACATGAGGAACTAATAAGAGAATACATGAAAAGTATCGTGAACACTGACCAGCACGTGGTAAACATGTGAAAAACATTAATTAGTATCATTTTCAAAAAGATAACTCAGAAATAAAATGACTTCAAAAAATGATAATGCCTCTGAAACCATAAACAGTCAAGTATAGAAAACAAGCCATTAATTAAACACCATTTCTAGTATTTAATTACATCCCATTAGTGAGGGTCAAACTTATACAAAACAAGTCAAACAACTGAAAAGGAATATCTGAATTCTTATTGTGTGCCTGGCACTGTTCTGGAGGCTTAGGATACATCAACGAAAAAAACTCAGAAAAATTCCCACCACTCTGGAGCTTACATTCTAACAGTCTGCCAATTATATATTCATAGCAAATTAAATGGATTCTAGTCAAAAAGGATCCCTAAATCCTAACTAGACCATAACCTTCCACGCTGGACCCCAGGTATAAGATTTTTCATAATCAGCCTGACTTGATTATCTGAGCACACATAAACTTTTACTCCAAGGTGCCTGAGTGGGTCTCCAGACTCAAACTCTGAATAGTCATTATCAGATAAGCCTCTGATGATGAAACTTAAAGTATAATAAAATAAAATAAAATAAAAATACATTCATTTTTCTTAATGTAAAAAGAGCTCTCCTTCAATCCTAATAAACCTATTGTTTGGATATCAGGATGGTTCTGCCGGATGAGAACTTACAAGAATGAAGTCTGGGAGCTCTTGGTTGCCACTGTTTGATCACAAGAGAAAAGCATATCTGAGAATGCAGAGAACTTGTGGAGGAGAGCCCAGTCAAACCAAGAACCAGAGAGAGACTCACTGTCCGTAACAACTTGAGATGTTTCTCTGAATCCAGCCATACAAGAAGCCAGAGAGACCTCTAGACTCTTCCATGATATAATCAAATAATTCCCTTCTAGTTCTGCCAGAGGTCAACTGAATGTTCTGTCACCATCACAACAAAAAGAAATCCTAGGTGACACATATTCTAACTGCTATCTCAACAGAATTTAAAAAGAAAGAAAACCCTCAAAAACTGCTAGGGAAAAAAATACATGGCCAAATCATATAATATGCTTCTGCTGGGGCCAGAATAGTAAATAAAGCTCTTACCATACGTGCAAAACACGCAGTAAGGATTCCACTTCCAGATCCTACATCAAGAGCTTTAGCTCCTTCATGCAACTGATCAAATAGAAGTTCTAGTGCATATGCATGCTGCCAAAAGAAAACAAAGCAAGTATTCATTTTTCTTTTTTTTTTTTCAAGTATTCATTTTTCTTCCCAAGATTCTATAAAGCATATATACCATGGCATATGAATAAAGCTGCTAACTTCTCAACAATTTTTCCACTACTGTCATCTACCAAAACAATGAAAACGTATTACATACTTACACCTACAGAGGAATTATGTAAGAACATTCTAGTTTGATTAAAATTCTTGTATTTAAAGTATTTCAGTAATTTTAGATATCTGGTATGTGAATATTTAAAATTTAATGATTTCAAAGTAAAAAGCTACAAAGATTTACAGTGAAAGGTCTCCATTTCACCCCTCTCCCCAACCAGTCTCACTCCCTAAAGGCAACCAATGTTACCAGTTTCTACTGACTCCTTCCAAACATATCCATTTTATACATATGTTAGCAAATATGTATGTATTTATAAATATACCTTAACGGAGTATACATTTGTATGAATGTACTATAAGAACAAATATGCCTAATGAGAGATACTTAAGTTAGCTTCAATCTTCCATAACAAATAGATGAAATAATCTTAAAAGGTATTAATATACGATAAGATAATAATCTTTTTAATAATACTGTAAAGTATATCTATGGGATAAACAGCTAGAGGTGGAAGTAAGGGGGCCAAAGGATACATATGTTTATGTTTACAGTACAAATTACATATCAAATAAAGTCATTGGTTAAGGTTTGGATCAAACCAAGAAATAAAGACTTCTCTATTCCATCCTCTTTATGAACTTATATTTTAGTACTTTTCCAAAATATGAGGTTAGAATTAATAAATGGTATCTCAAAAGCTGTCCTTAAATGCCTAGTATGTTCACTACTAAAAATCATCAAATCCAGTAGCAATAAGCACATTCACTATCAGATCTTGGTTGATAAAAATACACATCCATGAATCCATAGTGACAGTAGGTAAATATATCCCTCTGCTGCTGCTGCTGCTGCTGCTAAGTCGCTTCAGTTATGTCCGACTCTGTGCGACTCCATATAAGGCAGCCCACCAGGCTCCCCCATCCCTGGGATTCCCCAGGCAAGAACACTGGAGTGGGTTGCCATTTCCTTCTTCAATGCGTGAAAGTGAAAAGCGAAAGTGAAGTCACTCAGTCGTGTCCGACTCTTAGAGACCCCATGGACTGCAGCCTACCAGGCTCCTCTGCCCATGGGATTTTCCAGGCAAGAATACTGGAGTAGGTTGCCATCAGTTCAGTTCATTTCAGTCACTCAGTCATGTCTGACTCTTTGCGACCCCATGAATCACAGCAGGCCAGGCCTCCCTGTCCATCACCAACTCCCGGAGTTCACTCAGACTCACATCCATCGAGTCCGTGACGACATCCAACCATCTCATCCTCGGTCGTCCCCTTCTCCTCCTGCCCCCAATCCCTCCCAGCATCACAGTCTTTTCCAATGAGTCAACTCTTCGCATGAGGTGGCCAAAGTATTGGAGTTTCAGCTTTAGCATCATTCCTTCCAAAGAAATCCCAGGGCTGATCTTCAGAATGGACTGGTTGGATCTCCTTGCAGTCCAAGGGACTTCTCCAATACCACAGTTCAAAAGCATCAATTCTTCGGTGCTCAGCCTTTTTCACAGTCCAACTCTCACATCCATACATGACCACAGGAAAAACCATAGCCTTGACTAGACAGACCTTAGTCGGCAAAGGGATGTCTCTGCTTTTGAATATACTATCTAGGTTGGTCATAACTTTTCTTCCAAGGAGTAAGCATCTTTTAATTTCATGGCTGCAATCACCATCTGCAGTGATTTTGGGTTGCCATACACATACATAAATGGAGGATAGGGAGAAACTGTTTCTAAATGTTCCAAATATAGATGAGATGTTGAACTTAGAAAACTGCCATTTGGCAACAAGTTCAGTAATAACTGATTAAATCAAAAATCACCAATGGATGCTGAAATTAGTATATTATCACTTGATAAGCAAATACTCTCAAAGTGTTTGTCCAAGACACACTAATTACAAAAGGGAAAAATAATAACTTTACAATGGAGTTAGAAGCTTCTCAGTGGAGAAACTTGACTGACACTACCTCAATCAGGTGATGAATGTCAGTATCACCAAAAATGGGACACTTGTACATTACACAACATCTGCGATACTTCAGGCAAAAATGTATAACTAATATCTAACCAGGAAGAAAAATCAGACCAACCTAAATTGAGAGGCAATCTATAAAATAACTGGCCTGTATTCATAAACATTTTTAATACTATAAAAGAAAAAAACTAAGGCACTATTCCAGATTAAAAAGACATGGCAATTGAATGAAACTCCTGATCTGCAACCTTCTTTTTCTATAAAGACATTATTAGAACAACTGATAACATCTAAATGAGGTCTGTAAATTAGCTAACAGTGTTGTATCAATGTTAATCTCCTGATTTTGACAACTGCAGTATTTGGGTGAACATTCTATTTTTAAAGATAAAGAGCATTCTGTTTGCAAATTACGCCTACAGAGTTCATAAAAAAATATATATGTATTTCTTATATATATCTTCCTTCCCCCATAAAAATAGGGGGAGGGAGAGAGAAGAAGGAGAGAGAGAATAAATGATAAACCAAATGTAGTACAATGAGAACACTTGGGGAATATGGTTAAACAGTATCTGGGAATTATTTGTACTATTCGTAGAATATTTCAGTAAGTCTGAAATTACGTCAAAATTTAAAAATATATATATATTTTTAAATCATCAGATACAGGTACCATTCAAAATGGAGGACAAAATAGAAACTCCCTAACTTAGCTGATAAAAGCCAGAATACTGGTTACCTAGAGGATGGAGGTTGACTAGGAAAAGAAGCCTTTCTGACTGAGAGAGCCTTCTGGAGTGCAGGAAATGACCTGCACATACGTAGACACGTAACATTCATCAAGCTGTACCCTTAAGATGTGTGCATTTTGAAAAAGTGAAAGTGAAGTCGCTCAGTCATGTCCAACTCTTTGCAACCCCATGGACTGTAGGCTACTCTATCCATGGAATTTTCCATGCAAGGATATTAGAGTGGGTTGCCATTTTCTTCTCCAGGAGATTTTCCCGACCCTGGGATCGAATCCAGGTCTCCCACACTGCAGGGAGACTCTTTACTGTCTGAGCCACTTTTGGGTATACTGCAATTTAATTTAAAAAACTTTGAAAATACTGTTTACTCTAATCACTAAAAGTGGGTGGTACAAACATTTATGTACCTCCTGATGTGATGAACAGAAGAACCATTAGGAAATTTTCTTGAAAAGAAAAAAAAGGAAAAAGTTAATATGGCTAAGAATTATTTAATGAATTTGGGAACTTCTATAGGATAAATGAACAAATTTTGTCAATAAATAAATGGCATTTTCAAAAGAGAGACTATTAAAATGAAAAGAGACTTTAAAAGACTAAAAAGGTGTAACATAAGCCTCTTGTTTGGATCCTGATTTAAGTAAATCAACTATAAAAGAATTTTTTGAAACAGCTGGTAAAGTTTAAAGATGGACTAGGTATAAGATAATACTAAGGAACATTGTTAGGCATGATATGGTATTGTAGTTGTGTCTTTAATCCTTCAGATTTATACTATTTAGGGGTAAAATGATATTATGTTTGGGATAGCTTTAAAATATTTCAGTAAGAGAAATAACTATATAAAACAAGATTAGCAAATTGTTGGTAATTAATGGAGTTGGGTGACTGGCTACATGAGTGTTCATTATATTATCCTATTTGCACGTGTGGTGTTGGAAATTTTCCGTATTAAAAATCCTTTAAAAGACATTGAGGCTATCTTTTCCCACAATTAACACAAAAAGTGGAGAAGGCTATTAACAGATGCAGCCTCATATAATTTGAGGATTTTAAAACTGTGTTCCAGAAAGTAATTAAGGTTCTGCAGAACCTATTTAGGAGCAACACGCAAATGTAGACCGGTGGCTACTGTGTTTGGGGAAAGAGTTATAGAAAACTGATTTTTTCCATTTTTCATATAGATTCTTTGCAAAGAGCTTCTTGCCTAATGAGTGAAAACCACTAGTACTATGAAAGAGAGTCCTGGATTAAATGTTCAAAGTATTGCTATAAAGGATATCATAAGGACAACTGGAAAAACTTAAAAGGAGTTTGAAGATTAAATAGTAGTTAACGTGTCAATGTTCATGTCCTGGTTTTGATGGCTAGCTATATTGTGGTTGTATAGGAGAATGTCCTTTATAGGAAATATACTACGTCCTGAAGTATTCAAGAGTGATGGAGCATCATTTCAGCAACATATCAAACGGAGTAAAGAAAGGTTCTTAATAATATACTTGCAACTCTGTAAGTTTTGAGACTGTTTCAAAAATTTCAAAAATCTCTCATTAACCTTATCTTTCTTTGATGTTTCAAAAAGACAGAGTGGGATACTATCTTTGAATTATCATTATGTACATCAACCAGTGGAACAAAGAAGTGTTAATTAATGAGGTTTCTATGAGACACACTGGTTTAACTTTAACTGAATAAACTACTAGAAACATTTTATTTAGTCAAAACTATTGCTTTTAGACAAGAGGCTTAGCATGAAGAATGGAATCTCTAAGAGAAAGTTTGTGAACTTTCTTCAGGAATGTCTGTAACTTTTATCAGATATTTTGAAACAATAAGTATCCCCTGCAAGTTTAATAAACCCATTAATAAGATAACAAGTATCATATTTGGCTGAAGTAATCAAAGAAACAAAATAACTGCTGTAACAACTGGACTTTCTTGAGTCCAAAAATGAAAGGACTAGAAAGGATTTGAGGTGCCAATCCCTAATTTATAGACAGTACTGTCCCAACTTAACACCAAAAGAAACTCAGGAATTTTTTTCAGTACTAAGTTTGCATAAAATTTGTTTTTTTTAAGAGAGTATCCTAAGCTATTATTAAAATCTTATTCAGATTTAAAACGTCAAGGTCCTCAATCATAATTACCAGCTTTTTTCACACTTTTATCACTATAGTTAATATTCTTTTGGATAATCCATGCTCAACTCTAAGTCTAATATTTAAGTTTTTTAAAAAACTCATTTTTAATAATTATGAAAAATTTCAAGCCCACAGAAAAATTTTAAACCCACAGGAATTGCACATAACACCTTTTTCTCTTCATATAGTCATCAACTGTTTCTATCGTGTCATACTATTTTATCAAACATCTGAAAATATGCTGTGGACATCATAATACTGCACTTCTAAAATACGTTAGCATGTACCTGCCAAAAAAAGCAAACTGGGACATTTTTCTTTGCAACCACATCTCCATTACCACCCTCAAGAAAATCATCTGTTTAGTATCAACACTCAAGGGAAGCCTGCAGCCCATGGGTTCAAAAACAGTTGGACATGACTTGACAACTGAACAACAACAAAGTATCGACATACAAACCACACTCAAGTTTCCTCAATTGTCCCCCAAATCTCCTTTACAGCTGTTACCTCCAATCCATTCAAAGTTCATGCCTTGCAATTGCCAATTCCAGAATATTCTCCCCCATTCTTCTGTTCCATTCACCACTTTTCTTTGTCTACTAGAGCACTGACTCCTTTTAAAAGCCCTGCCCAACTGTCCGACACACGACCCACACATCCTAGACGTGTCAATTTCTTCATGATTAGATTTAGATCAAAGAGCTTTAGCAAGACCACCACACAGGGCTTGCAGGGCACCTCCCATTGCATCACCTCAGGATGAACACAGCACTGAGCCATCTCACTACTGGACTTGCTCAGCTGAACAACTCAGTAAATGTAGTAACAGCTCCATCACTCTACTTTTCAGGGCATAGCTATCTCTTTGTAATTAATATGTCAAATAATAATTTGAGACTACAAGGATGTTTTTTGTTCCCCAACAACTTTCCTCTTAATGGTTTAGATTAATTGATGATCTTTGCCTAATTCAACAATTACACTGATAATTACAAAGAACTGATTTTTTAAATTCCATTATTCTTTCCACATTTATTAATTGACATTCTTTTGTTTTTCATCTTTTCGATCCTGCTATTTTTTTTTAAGTCTCTATGGACTCACAGATTTTTGTTCCTGAATTCACTGTGTTATAATCCATTATCTTCATTATCTACCATTTTTTGATTCTCAAACTGTCTCCAATTTGGTTTTTGGGAGTCTCTTTAAATCTGTTCCCATGTCCTCCTGATAATACCCCAGTAGACTTTAAGTACTTCTTCACTTTCTCAAATTTAGTCACTTCTCCATGAAGCTCTAGCATTTCTTTTAGTGGTATTTGGGATTCAGTGTCTGGATACTAAATATGCTCACTGCTACCAGGACATCATTTCATATTTTTCTGTAATTAAAACTTTGGAAAATATTCCAGAAATGTAGTTACTTTCAAACCTATGACTTTGAGGTTCATTAAATGCAGATATAGAAACAGTGTATAAGCACATGAAAAGATGCTCATTATCATTATTAGGGAAATGTAAATTAAAACCACAATGAGACAGCACTTCATAGCTACTATGATGGATAAAATAAAATATACAATAACAAGTGTTGAAAAGAAGTGGCAAAATTAGAACCTCACACGTTGTTAGTGGGACTATAAAATGCTGTAGCCACTTTGGAAGACAGTTTGGCAGTTCCTCAAAATGTTAAACATAGAAATGCCATTTGTTGTTTAGTTGCTAAGTCTTGTTCTAAGTCTTGTGCTAACTTTTTTGCGACCCCATGGCCTGTAGCCTGCCTCTGTCCACGGGACTTCCCAGGCAAGAATACTGGAGTTGGTTTCCATTTCCTTCTCCAGGAGATGTTTCCAACTCAGGGACTGAATCCGTGTCTCTTGCATTGGCAGACAGGTTCTTTACCACTGAGCCACCAAGGAAGTCCATGGTCATTATAATTTTAAAATATTCTTTCCCTTAATTAACTCATCACTAAATAAATAACTACTTTTTACATCCACTTTTTACATGATTAGGTATCAATGCAAACCACCAAAAACTTTAATGACAGTTTCTACCAGAAAGAGTTCCTTCTCCACATCTTGTATTAAGAATAATTCGTTGCAAATAAAATAATAAAACTGATTATGATTAGAAGTTTAAAATGTTCTTATAACCATTTTTTTTTTTACTGAAGAAAGCACTCTTAAGAAGAAAAAAGTGATCCATTTGCACCCAAATGACCAACGCTAACTCACCATGTGTGGAGCACTGATTGTTGCTTGGAACCCTGCAAAAAAAGAACAGAACTACTGACACATTCAGCTGCAAAAACATACGAAATGCTCCATGTAACTCCTTTTCTAGCATCCGTACATTATTTTTCATAATAATTATTTTCACGTTTATGATCTCAAGAAATAAAAGCATTTTGTACTTGAGAGTACTGTCATGCACAGTTAAAATTAGAAAATATAATCATGCCAAGGCTATCTTGTGCTCAGTACAACAGTCCCACTATTTCTAAAAATTTCTTTCCCCATATAGTTAGTTAAGGAAAAATTTCACTGACTTGATAAATTTATGGTGTTTTCCCCTTCAGATTCATAAAAAGAAGACAAGCTTCCATATATCATAAAATATGCAAAGTCACTGCAAATTAACTTACATCATATTTTTGGCACCTTAAAAGAAAACTGGCCCGAGCAACCAGAGGAACTTAAGAGACTAATAAAGCACTGCCCTTTACTCTTTACATTATCACCTAACGTTAATCAAAACAATCTTTTTCTAGTTTTTAGCTTTTAGTTTTTTTTTCCAGTATTGCTTTCTCAATACTTATTTACCTGCTTCTGCGTCTGAAGCAATTTTCACTGAGCGGTGGTAGCAGGTGCCTTCGGGGTTCAGAAGCTCCCCAGGATCTTCTCTGCTGACCGTTAAAGTACTTCCAAAAGAAGGCAGCATGGCAGCTGGCCGACAGAATCCTGAGGCACTCCTAAGCCTCAAAGGCGCCCACTGCCAAGGCTCAGCAGTTCAGCAAAGCCTGCTTCAGGAGAAGTAGTTAAATATGGCACTTTCTAAAAACAAGCACAAACCAGAAAACTCAGGGCAAGAGAAGCAAAGAAGTCAGTAATAATTTTGCTACACTTTCCCTTCAATACTGATTTTAGAATTTTCTGCTACTGCAAAAACCAACCTTTCTCAACATTAGAGCCCCTAAGAGAATTCAGCACGCAGCTTAAACTCTAAGTTTTCATCTAAAGTGCACTCTAAGGAAATGTTTATAGAATTCTTACATATATCCTTCAAGAAAAAAGAAACTAAGTTTTCATCTAAAGGACGCTTTAAGAAATTGTTTACAAAATTCTTACGTATCTCCTTTAAGAAAACAGAAAAGACACTTCATAAACAACACTATTAAAATGGACCAGCAAGGTGATAAATGGAAAATGGTCTATTTTTACTTACAAAGATTAGAAAGCAAATGAGTAAAATTTGTGACATTTTCAAAAATCCAAAACTTACCTATTGATTGTGGAGAATCCATGTAAGGGTTACATTTTGCATAGTGGGAGCGGTCTGTGGCCAACATTACTTCAAACACTTTATCTGTCTTGATGATTCCATTTTCTGAAATGAATGAGGCAATACTTAAAGCTGGGAGTGGCATGATCAGATGTAGTGGTTTAGCATAATTACTCTGGCTACACTGTAGAGACTAGACTGGAAGAGAGCAAAATTGTCACGATGGCTCAGGTAATCACAATCTGGTCTTTAATAATGAAAGTAAGGACGAAGAAAAGAAGGATTTGAGTTATATTTAGTAGGTAATGTATACCTGACTGACTAGATTTGGAGGTAGGAGGGGGACAATGTTTGAGATGCTGGTGTCATATACTGGTCTGAGAAATCCTAGAGAAGCATCATAGCTAAGGAGAAAAAGGAGAAGCTATGTATTTAGAAGGAGCTATGGACCATACCCATGGAGACACATAGCAGCCAGTTGGACAAACAGATCTAGGGCTCAGGAGAAAAACCTAGATTAGAGATATAAATGACTAGTTGTACAGATGGCAACCAAAGCAATGGAAGTGAGGGGAAGTGGCCGGGGGGGAAAGTACACAAAGAAGAAAAACAAAAGCGTCCATTTAAGAGAAAAGCAAAGGGACTGGAGCCTTCAAAGATTATGGTAAGGGGCAGCCACAGAGGCAGAAGAAAATCAAGTGGACACACTGTTACGGGGATCAAGAGGAAAAGTTTTTCAAAAAGGAAGGCAAGACCATATGACATAAATGATTCTTGAAAACATTATAGAAGTGAAAGAACTCAGGCGCAAAAGTGGCATAGTGTATGATTCTATTTAATGAAATGTCCAGAACAGGCAAATCTATAAAGAAAGTAGACTAATGGTTGCTTTTGGTTAGGAGAACAGGAGGGCAAAACAGGGTATCTTTTTAAGGTGATGAAAATATTAAATTGACCATGGTAATGGTTGCACATACCTGTAAATATACTAAAAATTACCAATATCATCTAAATTAAAGAATTATTTTTAAAAATATAGTGGCAACCATAAGAAGCACTGCTTCTGAGAAAGAACCATATATAGGCAGGGAAAGGATGACACCCCGTGATACGGCAATGAAGGGAAAGAAGGAAGAAAGTGAAGGATCCTACAGAAACAGAAGAGCAGCAAGATACACCGACTCCTTCCCCTTGTCACCACTAATACCAATACCATTATTCATTAAAGAAACTGCAAGTGCTCTTGAACTGTGTGCACAAAATGCCTAAAAATAGGAAAAAGGAAAACTAACTCCAGTCAAGGCTACTGTAGAAAGAAGACAACATGCAAACAAAATATTTCAGCTGATCAAATATACCAATACTATATTCTAAGAAAACCTAACAGAAAGCAAATTTTACCAGAAACATCAACATCCAAGACATCTACTAATACAATTATCAGGGAATTCCCTGGCAGCCAAGTGGTTAGGACTCAAAAGTGTTTTCACTGCAGTGCATCTGGGTTCAACCCCTGGTCTGGGAACTAAGATCCCACAAGCCATATGGCACAGCTAAAAAAAAGAGAGAGAGAGAGAGAGAGAAGAAAAGAAAACACCATCAGACTTTAAAACAAGAAAAAAAATTTCAACTCTCAAGGCAAAAAAAAATCAAATTAACTAGTAAGAGTTAAAAAAAAAAAAGGCAACCATTAGCTTTCTTAGGAGCAACATTCAAAGCAAAGCAAGAATGAAGCAGCAGCATTTTCAAGAAATTCAAGGAAAGGAAGTGCAAGTTAATAACTAAAAAGGAGGAAACTGTAAATGTACCCAACAACATGAACAAATCTCAAGAGCACTAACCTCAGTGAAAGAAGAGAGATTTTTACCCTATGTGATTCCATCTATTAATATACTGAATTCCAGAAAAGCCAAAACCATAGAGGCTGAACTGATCTGGAGTTGCTAGGGGTTGGGGGGTGAAAGGAGGAGATTAATTGCAAAAGGTCATGAGAAAATTTTGTAGGTGAAAGAAATGGTTTGTATCAGAGAGCAGCAAACTTCTGTTAAGATTGAAACAGTAAATATTTTAGGCTTTGAAGGCCATATAGTCTCTGCTGCAACTACTTGACTCTGCCACTAAAGTGCAAGAACAGCTATACAGCAGACATAAACGAAAGGGTGTGGTTGTACTCAAATAAAACTTTATTTCTAAAAACAGGCAGCAGGCCAGATTTGGCCTGTGGTCTGTAATTTGCTCACTCCTGTTTTATATCATTAGGGTGGTGGTTATACAACTGTGTTTGTCAAAATTTTCAAATCGTGGTCTTAAAATTGGTTAATTTTTCCATAAATTCTATCTGAATAAAGCTGACTTTTTAAAATTACAGCCAAAACTGTTCTTCAAATTATTAAGGTTATGGAAAAACGTCTTAAATGTGCAAGAACTCAGGAAATGCTAAACACACATGTCCTTCCTAAGAAATCTTCTAGAAGATGTGCTTCATCTAATGAAGCAATTACCAGGGATACCTCAGAAAAGGACATATGTCCAACTGTAGAGCAAAGGTTAAAATTGGGTGGATTGGCCTGCCTCCAGAAGGATTCTGTTAAATTGGTTTAGCCAGAACACCCATTACTCCTGAAGTAATTTTCCACCCACTGATCCCCACCCTGCTCCTAGACTATTAAATCCCCACTCACTCTGTATTGATAACTGGGACCAGTTTTATACTGATGGCTCTTTTCCCCTATTGCAATTGTTATTGAATAAAATCTGGTTTTAGCTTTAAAAAAAAAAAAAAGAATAAAAGGGTAAATACACTAGTGGAGGACCTCCCTGGTGGCACGGGAAATGGGAGTCCACCTGCCAATGCAGGGGATGTGGGTTTGATCCCTGTTCCAGGAAGAGTCCACATGCCACAGAGCGACTAAGCTCATGGACCACAACTGCTGAGCCCGTGGCTCTAGAGCCCAGGAACTGCAACTCCTGAGCCCACATGCTGCAAGGACTGAAGCCCGCACGCTGTAGAGCCCACACTCCACAAGGGAAGCCACCGCACGAGAAGCCTGCGTGCTGCGACTGGAGAGCACCCCCTGCCCGCCGCAACTAGAGAAAGGCCTGAGCAGCAACAAAGGCCCAGCACGGCCAAAACTAAATACATGATTTTTTTAAAAAAAGACCAAAAGCTGCTTAAAAAAAAACAAAGAGAAGCCACCGCAACGAGAAACCCATGCACTGCAACGAACAGCGGTGCCCACTCACTGCAACTAGGGAAGGCCCTCACAAAGCAACGAAGAACCAGTGCAGCAAAACCTGTTTAAAGAGACACTGGTGGAATAATGATGCTTAGATGTTATACGCTCTGACAAAGCAGAAACGATGCAACTAAAAACAGTGGGAAAAGGGAAAGAAAGGGAAAAGCAGAATTGGATCACTGAGTGTTTTGAGGAATCAAAGGATACCACTTAATATTGACTGGCCAGACAGTATTAGAAAGAAATACTAATATAAGAAGTACTAAGTATAAGAAAAGGTGGTTTGAGGACACTATAAAATGTATAAATACACACTTTCCAAAAAACAAAAGAATGTTTTAAAAACTAGCAAATAAGGCATACCAACTAGAGAAACATTTAAATAGTCATAGACTGGTAAAGATACAAATCATTTTCCAACTAAAAATATTACAAATTTGGATTCATTAACCCAAATAGAAAGTACTGTTTCTACATAAATAAGCTCAGGCAAGCTACCTAAAGTAGTAGCTACCTAAAGCCTACTAAAACAGTTAAAGCGTTTTTTAAAAAGTGTTAAAAGCAGAGTAGTAATGAGAGAGGTATCATTTACTGAATATTTACCACATGCCAGAAAAAACGCTAAGCACATTACACGCTCTATCTCTTTTGAGATATGAACCTAAGATTACTTGCTTATGAAGCAATCTCACGTTATCTCTAACAATCCTATAAAGTAAGCACCATTATTACTCCATCTTACAGATAATAAGACTGAGCACTGGAAGAGTCAGTTGTTCCAGATCACAGAGCAAATGAGGGGTAGGGCCGCTGAAGCCGAGATGTCAGATTCCTGTTGACCACCTCACTGCACTGCTACTACCATATTAAAATAGCTCAGTGGCTTACACGAATTCATAGACTCTCAAGGTCAGAAGTGTCATCAAGTCTAACTTTTTCATAAATTGGTACCATGTTCTCTACTTGAAGAGCTGCACAATGTGAAACAGCCATTTCGTATTTAGATTACATTAATTATCAGAGCTGTGTAAACTGTGAAAGTTGCTCAGTCGTGCCCAACTCTGCAACCCCATAGACTATACAGTCCATGGAATTCTCCAGGCCAGAATACTGGAGTGGGTAGCCTTTCCCNGAAACAGCCATTTCGTATTTAGATTACATTAATTATCAGAGCTGTGTAAACTGTGAAAGTTGCTCAGTCGTGCCCAACTCTGCAACCCCATAGACTATACAGTCCATGGAATTCTCCAGGCCAGAATACTGGAGTGGGTAGCCTTTCCCTACTCCAGGGGATCTTCCCAACCCAGGGATCCAATCTAGGTCTCCAACATTGCAGGCAGATTCTTTACCAGCTGAGCCACAAGGGAAGCCCAATTACCAGAATACTTCCCTATATTAAGAGGAAATCTCCCTCTTTATAATATACTCAGTTACATAAACCCTTAGTGCTACTCTCTAAAGTCACCCAGAATATAATGAATTTTCTATCCAACTAACACTTTTTACACATTTAAACAAATCATGATCATTTCACGTTTTTATCTTTCTCAGGTTAAGCAGCTTCACTCAACACTTCCAATTACCATTATATTCACACATTCTTCTCTAAATGAACACTTGTGATACATAAAATCAAACACACTGCTGCCAGCACATTCTAAAAATCAAGTATATTAAAGAGATTGCTTCCCTTAAGCTAGATAACATACATCTATCAAACTTACCTGATTTCTTTGGTAGGTTTCTTAATCTATAGAGGGATATAGAATTCACACACACACCAAAAAACTAACAGGTTTTAAAAGTATGTCACCAGTCATTTATTAAGAAGCTGAACGCATAAGGCTCAGGATAAAGACTTCTTAGACTATAATTAAGTGATTTCCAAAATTTCCACTGCAAGGTTATTATTTGATTTTTCCCAGGATTCCCTATTTTGAAAGATGCCTAAAGCAAGCTACGGTTACAAAGCTATTAAATCATTTTTCCATTTTTGACAATCTGACATACACGACTGCCAGTGCCCTGCAATATTTCTAGCGAACAGCAAAGTAATGTTTTACTTCATTTGTACAGCCTAATTATAAGGAAACATGCAATTACTATTAGGTTTTCTGAATTAGTGAACAGCTTTAGAACCACTCATGCTCAATTTTCCTGCACCCTAAGGATCAAGGGCCCTAATTATATAATTATAACAATGGTTAATGTTGATCTGAATAAGAAGTTAGCAGAACCCAGCAAGGAGAACGCAATAGAATCCAAGCTATAAACAAACAAACAAAAAAAAA
>SJYX01007775.1:28170-52213 GCA_006410675.1 Oreotragus oreotragus | reverse complement strand
AGACACAAGATGGCCAGGCGGCTATTCTCCTAACCGTGCGGGCAAACAAGGGACGTTTAGGACGGCGTTGTCGGAGGGCGTGGCACACTGCCCTGGCTCCCACCTTCCCCCACCCCAGGCAGGGCTCTGGAGGAACTGGCTTCCCCTCCTCCTTCCTGGCAGCCTCTACAAACTAAGTTAGTTTCAGGAGACAGTGGGGATCACGTTAGTTTTAGGGCTCCAGTCTATTTTGAACCCATATCCAGGGCAGGCAGATGGTAGCTTTAGAACCACTGACTCTACTGAGGTATGTAAGCCAAGAGTCTTAATGTTCAGAGATCTCCTTTTTATTTCACCTGAAAAATGGAAGTGATTAAACATCCAGATGTTCAAGCTGGATTTAGAAAAGGCAGAGGAACCAGAGATCAAATTGCCAACGTCCACAGGATCATAGAAAAAGCTAGAGAATTCCGCTTCACTGACTATGCTAAAACCTTTGACTGTGTGGACCACAAGAAACTGGAAAATTCTTAAAGACATGGAAATACCAGAACACCTTTCCTGCTTCCTGAGAAACACGTATGCAAATCAAGAAGCAAGAGTTAGAATCCGACATGGAACAACAGACTGTTACAAGGCTGTATGTTGTCACCCTGCTTATTTAACTTATATGCAGAGTACACCATGTGAAATGCTGGGCTGGAGGAAGCACAAGCTGCAATCAAGATTGCCAGGAGAAATATCAATAACCTCAGAAATGCAGATGACACCACCCTTATGGCAGAAAGTGAAGAGGAGCTAAAAAGCCTCTTGATGAAAGTGAAAGAGGAGAGTGAAAAAGTTGGCTTAAAACTCAACATTCAAAAAACAAAGATCATGGCATCTGATCCCATCACTACATGGGAAATAGATGGGGAAACAGTGTCAGACTTCATTTTGTGGGGTTCCCAAATCACTGCAGATGGTGATTGCAGCCATGAAATTAAGACGCTGCTCCTTGGAAGAAAAGTTATGACCAACCTAGACAGCATATTAAAAAGTAGAGACATTACTTTGCTGACAAAGGTCCATATAGTTAAAGCTATGGCATTTCCAGTAGTCATGTATGGATGTGAGAGCTGGACTAAAGAAAGCTGAGTACTGAAGAACGGATGCTTTTGAACTGTGGTGTTGGAGAAGACTCTCGACAGTCCCTTGGACTGCAAGCAGATCAAACCAGTCCATCCTAAAGGAGATCAGTCCATCCTAAAGGAGATCAGTCCTGAATATTCATTGGAAGGACTGATGCTGAAGCAGGAGATCCAATATTTTGGCCACCTGATGTGAAGAGCCAACTCTTTAGAAAAGACCCTGATGCTGGGAGAGATTAAAGGCAGGAGAAGGGATGGCAGAGGATGGATGGTTGGATGGCATCACCAACTCCGTGGACATGAGTTTGAGCAAGCTCTGGGAGTTGGTGAAGGACAGGGAATCCTGGGGTGCTGCAGTTCCTGGGGTAGAAGAGTCAGCAACGACGAAACATCTACTTCTCAGGGCTACTGAGATGGTTAGCTTAGACAGCGTCTATTGAGGCCCGGCGCAGGAGAAGGACTCAAGAGCAGCAGTCACGAGTGTTCCTCTCACCGCGGGCCACTCTGCCCTCAGCTCTCACCAACCCCCAATCCCAGCTGTGGACGCGACGCTCTCCCCTCCCTCACCTGGAGCTTGAGGGATGTCTGTCAGGCGGACTGGTGATGTGGCTTTAGGGAAGACGTTCCTGCTCCACCCTCCACCCGAGGTCCCTGTTGTTTTTTCCTATGAAACTGCCCTGTAGTAGCTGCCAGTGTCAATGAGTGAGATATATTCGGTTATACGTTGATGGTGAGAGAGTGTGAGGGTCACTGGTTAATTTGTGCAGTACTTTGTACAATCCTGTACCTACTGGCAAAGAAGAGCTTCCTAAAAACAGCATGGTTTCCTCCCAAGGGGGAAAGGATGAAGCTAGGATGAAGGCTGCAGGAGCTGAAGGTTTCTGTTAATGGGTTAGTTAGTTAGTTAAGTTGCTCAGTCGTGTCCGACTCTTTGCGACCCCATGGACTGTAGCCCACCAGGCTCCTCTGTCCGTGGGATTCTCCAGGCAAGAATACTGGAGTGGGTTGCCATTTCCTTCTCCAGGGGATCTTCCCAACCCAGGGATCAAACCCAGGTCTCCCGCATTAGAGGCAGATGCTTTAACCTAAACGTGCATAACTGCAGAGCACCTTCCCCCTGGGAAGGAGCCTCTGAATCGAGTGCCTTCGGAGCTTTCTCAGCAAACGTGAGCCTCCGCCACCCTGAGGAGGGCAGGGCGAGAGCGGGGCGGGGAGGTGTGTAAGGCTGCTGCAGGGGTTGCCGTTCTCCAAAAGGGATGGGGTAGGCTTGACCAGGAGGAGCCTCAGGGCTCTTTAGGAGGCGAGGACAGCAGGCGAGAGCAGAGAAAAGCCACTTGCAGGAGCTCCTGAAACCGGCAAGTGATTCTCGGGCTGGGGCCTGCACTGGAGACGCAGGCAGCAGCGGCCTCGCAGCAGCGTCACAAGGCTGCCCGTGCAGCGCAGAGAGGTGTGTTCAGAGGCGCCTGGGGCCGCTCAGGACCAAGCGCACTGAGCAAGAGGGCGCCCGACGGCGGCCAGGCCCGCACCCCACACACTCAAGACGCAGGAACAGATCGCTGAAGTCCAAAGGCATCTTGTCTCACAGCTTTCCCCGTCGGTGGGTTTTTTGGTCCATACCACGCCACACAGCACGGGGGAGGGAGCGCGGGCCTCCATGGTGAAAGCGCCGGTCGTAATCTCTAGGCCGCCAGGAAACTTCCTTGTCCCACAGTTTAATCAGTGTTCCAGGCATCCAGACTAAAGAAATGAGTGTTTCGATGGGAACCTTGGGGAATGGTGGATCTGGACAAGCAGCCGGGGCTGGGGACAGGGAGGTGGCCAGGGCCAGCACGACCCCCTCCCCCAGGAGCGCAGGGCAGAGGCACCTGCCTCTGGTCAGGTGCGGGCCTTCCCACCCTCCTCCCTGGGTCAGGAACCTCAGGAGGGCGTGAACCCAAGCTCAGTGAGCTGAGGACAGCCTGTCCTGCTGCCCCGCAGAAGCGTCTCACAGGGACAGCCTGCAGGAAGTGAGCCCCGAGCAAGTGCAGCTCAGATCAGACCGGCACGGTTCCCCACGAAGCCTGAGTCCGCTGGGCCCCCTGCGGTTCCAGTGCAGGGCACTTGGCGGACAGGCCGCGGGCAGGGGGCCTAAGAGGGGAGGCGCTGGGGTCTGCTGCCTGCCCGCCACCAGCTGCCTGTGTCCCTGGGCCAGGCCCTCATTTGGAAAATTATCTAGAAAGCATTCAGCTTGCGGGCTCTGTTCAGAGACACGTGAGCCGTGACTGTGGCCACAGGGTGGGGAGCGCTGGCTGCTGGCCGGGGGCAGGCCTGCTGAGCTGAGGGTTCTGCCGCGGGTGGTAACAGATCCACCGTCTGGCCTCAAACCTGGAAGTATCAGGTGCCCTGGGAACCAGATACAGCAGGAAATGAGCAGAAACACCCAAACACAGGGTAACAGACACCCTGGTGAGGGCTGCAGGCAGCTTCCCACAGAGTGTCACCCAGAGCTAGTGCACCCGCTGCCCCGGGGGTGAGAGGCCTGCACACCCGTGACTTTCTTTAAAGTCAAGTCAATCTCAGACACACCTGCACGCTTGCTGCAGAGCCTCCAGAGCGCAGTTTTTGCCTTGAAAAGACTGCGATCCACAAGAAACAGGGCTTTAAAAAGGTGTGTAAGAGGCAGAAGATGCGATGGTTGGATGGCGTCACCAACTCAGCGGACACGCATCTGAGCGAGCTCCAGGACACAGTGAGGACAGGGCAGCCTGGCTGCAGTCCACGGCCACCAAGAGTCTGAAGCAACCTGGCGACTGAACACACACGCGGAAGAAGGAGCGTTACGACGAGCCATGTGGTGCCACGCTGACTGGACACAGAGACGCTGACTACTGTTACTTCCGTTATATTAAATACTAGGCGGGTGTGTCAGGGTTCCCGGGGCGTGCTGGTGGTACTGGACACAGAGACGCTGACTACTGTTACTTCCGTTATATTAAATACTAGGCGGGTGTGTCAGGGTTCCCGGGGCGTGCTGGTGCTAAAGAACCTGCCTGTCAATGCAGGAGATGCTTGAGACCTGGGTTCGATCCCTGGGTGGGGAAGAGCCCCTGGAGGAGGAAAAGGCAACCCACTCCAGGATTCTTGCCTGGAGAATCCGCAGGACAGAGGAGCCTGGTGGGCTACAGTCCGTACGGTTGCAAGAGTCAGACATGCCTGGAGCAACTCAGCATGCTGGTTGCTCACACGTGCATGTGTGTACACAGCTAGGCATACACACACATGTCCTCACTCTGTCCACTGAAGGGCCCTAGGAGCAGTGATGCCCCAGGACCAGTGAGACCACCAGCACCAGATCCTGGCTTCTAACACCATCCTCCAATGAAAGGACAGGACCCCTTGGAGAAATGGCTGGTTCTTGAACAAGGAATACGCAACATGAATCTGGAGCTCCTTGTAGGCCAGAAAGGAGGAAACTAAAAAAATCAGGTATGTCAAGGGGACACAGGTACCAGCTAAAAGCTGAAACTGGTCAAAATAAACAGCACAGGATCAGAGCGTAGCTCAGTGAATGGCATGAACAACCACAAGTGCACACTGACGTAACTGGAGAAATGGAGAGCAGGGAAATCTCCCGCACAGGAGGATTTACGCGGACACTCTCCTGGCGGGACGTGGGACCTAACTGCTCGGCTCCCTGGATGAGGCTGCGCAGGGTAACCACCTTCCGGGGGGCGCACCCTGGAGGAAAGGGGAGGGGGCGCAGGGTAGCCACCTTCCGGGGGGCGCACCCTGGAGGAAAGGGGAGGGGGACTTTGCTGCGGAAACACGACCACGCTGTCAGCCGGACGATCAAGGGGGACGACGGCAGATCATGTTGGGAGTGAACACGCTTCGTCAGAGGCTGCGAGAACGACACCTTGCCTCCGTGGTCATCAAGCTGCTGCCAACCACCAGACCCACGCTGAAGGACACCCTAGCAGGGTGGGTAGGGTGAAGCTGACCCCCTGTCCACTCGCCGTGTCAAAGCAGCGGAGGACAGGAGATTAACGAGGCTGTCCTCACCCAGGCAAGGCCGGCCACACTGCCAGGCCTGCCTGGCAGTCCTCTTCAGGGCCATCCCACCAAGGAAAGGCTGAGAAGCAGCCTCGGCCCAAAGCAGCCTAAGGACGCAGGAGGACAAACAGACTGTGGTCCTTGCGTGGGATCCTGACACAGAAGGGCACGAGGTAAAACCCGAGGCAATCCAAACAAAGCGTGGGCCTCCGCAACGGCGCTTCAGTCCTGGCTCACTGACTCTGACAAGCGAGCCCAGGGTCCACGACACAGCAGCACGGGAACTGGGCGTGCGGCCCGCGACAGCTCCCAGCAGCACCCTCGCAACTTTCTGTGAGTCTGAAGCTATTCTGAAATGTCCAAGTTTATTAAAAGACAGAAAGCTGCATGGGATTCCGAAGCACAGTGAGGGGACGTATCACGTGACACGCACGATCATGAGGACTCAGCCCTGCCAGCGAGGGGTCTGGAGTCTGACCAGGGAAGACGGGGCAGCTGCCAGGCGAGAGGCCGAGGAGTGAAAACCAACAGCGCCACCCGACAGGCACTGTCAGAGCAGGGCTGCCTGGAGGGTCAGGGGACCCCGGAGAGGTTCGCCCGTGGGGTGGGGGCAGGGCATCAAGAAATATCTGAACAGGATGGGCAAGGCTTTCTAGGAGGACGCTGGAGGCAGCGGGTGTTGTAGGCTAGGACACGGCTCAATCCAAGACACAGAGACGGGAAAACTGGGGCGAGTCTGGGAACCGCAGAGCCCAGCGTAAGCACAGACAGGGCAGCATCCCCCAGGGGCCCACGGACCACTGTCCTCCAGAAAGCCCCACGCGAAGAGGGTCCCAGGCCACGCGGGGATCCTGCGTCCGCTCAGCAGTTCTGGGCAGTCACCAAGCTGCAGTGACCACACAGGCTCCAAGAAGTCCCGCAGTGCAGACCCCGTCCAACCCCGCTCAGCTGGGACTTCCCAGACGCACGAAGCCAAGGGTCTTGCACTTTTCAGCAGAGTCAATTACCAAGTCTCACCCGACTTCCTCAGGGAAACGCTGGCAGATGGCTTGGGCAGAGAAGACAAAGGGGAGCCAGGAGGGCGGGGAGGTGTGCCCTAGGAGGCCTCGGGCAAGAAACGAGAACGCTGTCCTGAGCAGCCCTGGGGACCACCCATCGGGGGCAACGCAGTCCCAGCTGTGCCCCAGGAGGGCACCCCCAGAGCAGGGCTGGGGGCGGACCGGGGACGGGGACCCAGGGCGCTTCCACGAGGGGCTGACGGGTGAGTTAAGGCAGGGCAGGGACGGGGACCCAGGACGCTTCCACGAGGGGCTGACGGGGTGAGTAAGGCAGGGCAGGGACGGGGACCCAGGGTGCTTCCACGAGGGGCTGACGGGGTGAGCTAAGGCAGGGCAGGGACGGGGACCCAGGACGCTTCCATGAGGGGCTGACGGTGTGAGTAAGGCAGGGCAGGGACGGGGACCCAGGACGCTTCCACGAGGGGCTGACGGTGAGTTAAGACAACGGGGGGCATTTCCCAGGTAGAAGCAACGAGACTTGAGTGGCTGAGCCAAGGTGGGGTCGGAGCCAAGGACTGGGGACGGGAGAGGCATGGAGTCCCAAGGCTGGGCTGCCACCAGTCTACACCCCTCCACGTGCCTCCCTTCTCTGTTCCCAAAGACCAAGACAGATGTGGCTCCTCCAAACCTCGCAGGGTACACTTCACTCGAGCAACAGGACAGAGAGGCAGACCTGGGCCATAACTCAGAGCCCAAACAGTGAGAGCACATGCGACACAGGCCGGGGAGGCAGAGGGGCCTCCCTGCTGTCTGGTGCCTGAGACCGACATCAGACTCAGGGGGCCTGGCTCTGATCCCTGGTCAGAAGTCTCAGGCTTCAACAGTATGTGAACCATGAACTTCCAGAGGTTCAAGCTGGATTTAGAAAAGGCAGAGGAACCAGAGATCAAATTGCCAACATCTGCTGGATCAGAGAAAGCAAGAGAGTTCCAGAAAAACATCTACTTTTGCTTTATTGACTACGCCGAAGCCTTTGACTGTGTGGATCACAACAAACTGTGGAACATTCTTCAAGAGATGGGAATACCACCAGACCACCTGACCTGCCTCCTGAGAAACCTGTATGCAGGTCAGGAAGCAACAGTTAGAACTGGACATGGAACAACAGACTGGTTCCAAATCGGGAAAGGAGTACGTCAAGGCTGTATACTGTCACCCTGCTTATTTAACTTACATTCAGAGAACATCATGAGAAACGCTGGGATGGAAGAAGCACAAGCTGGAATCAAGGTTGCCGGGAGAAATATCAATAACCTCAGATATGCAGATGACACCACCCTTATGGCAGAAAGTGAAGAGGAGCTAAAAAGCCTCTTGATGAAAGTGAAAGAGGAGAGTGAAAAAGTTGGCTTAAAACTCAACATCCAGAAAACGAGGATCATGGCATCTGGTCCCATCACTCCATAGGAAATGGATGGGTAAACAGTGGAAACAGTGTCAGACTTTACTTTTCGGGGCTCCAAAATCATTGCAGATGGTGACTGCAGCCATGAAATTAAAAGACACTTACTCCTTGGAAAGAAAGTTATGATCAACCTAGACAGCATATTAAAAAGCAGAGGTATTACCTTGCCAACAAAGGTCCATCTAGTCAAGGCTATGGTTTTTCCAGTGGTCAAGTATGGATGTGAGAGTTGGACTGTGAAGAAGGCTGAGCACCGAAGGATTGATGCTTCTGAACTGTGGTGTTGGAGAAGACTCTTGAGAGTCCCTTGGACTGCAAGGAGATCCAACCAGTCCATCCTAAAGGAAATCACTCCTGAGTGTTCATTGGAAGGACTGATGCTGAAGCTGAAACTCCAATACTTTGGCCACCTGATGCAAATGATGCTGGGAAAGATTGAAGGCACGAGGAGAAGAGGACGACAGAGGATGAGATGGTTGGATGGCATCACTGACTCAATGGACGTGGGTTTTAGCAAGCTCTGGTAGTTGGTGATGGACAGGGAGGCCTGGCGTGCTGCAGTAGAGTGGGACACGACTGACTGACTGAACTGAACTGAAAACAGGAACTAGGTCCCACAGGGCGCAACTAAGATCCCATGCAGCCAAATAAATAACTATTTTGAAAATTAACTAGCGAGTGACGGAGAAACAAGTACAAGGGGCAGGAAAGCCCGGTCTCCGTACAGAATGCCCAATTGTGTAGGCAGGTTACGGTCCATACGCCAGCACAGAGCCTGTGCCCCCCACTGCCCCAGCCCCGGACACCAGTTCAAAACCCTGTTCCACCGCTTCCCAGCTCCAGGCAAGGTAGCCAAACTCTGTGTCTCAGTTCCCTCAGTGGCAGAAGGGGAACGAAACTGTCCCGGTTTGGAGTCTATTATGAAGAGTTCATCTGTGTCAAGGGCTTAGAGTGGATCTGGTGCCTGGAGCTGTTCCACACTAGCACCAGTGGCGGTTCAGAGTGAAGGGGCTGAAGGAAGCTGCTCCCAGGGTCCAGGCAGGACAGGGCTTCCTGCCCCTTCTGGGGTGGCCTCCCTCTCTCTCTCTCTCTCTCCCCCACAGCTGGCCTCCTCCTCGTCCTGCCTATGGCTCTGCTGTGGGGGGACATCTAGACCCCCAGCAACCTGCCCACTTCCTCCCGTCTGCGCCTCACTGGTCAGCGTCTCCCCAGCAGCCCGCCCCCAACCCCTGAAGGCAGGGAGCAGATGGAGGGGAGGGGCTCCAGGCAGGGCCGGCCTCCTCCCCTCAGGTTGGGAGGGAAGTCCCCACGTGGTGAGGGGGAGTCACAGGGGGAATGGAGCCTGGGCTCTGCAGACAGCCTCTCTGGCCGCGGGCAGGATGGTGTCGGAAAGCTGAACACAACTGCTGCTGAGGCCCTTCCACACTCCCTGGTCTCGTTGGTCTTGGGGAGGCTGACGTCACTGGGAAGCCCCCGCAGGAGACAGTTCTGGCCACACCGCTACCCTGAAGCAGAGCGACCCCCCTCTCTGGCCTCAGGTTCTTCGCCTGTGCCATGGGGGCAGGGGGCGTGACCCCAGGACTGACAGGGAGACCAGCTGCTGCACGCACTGGGCCCCACGCACAGGCCTGGGCAGCTGCTCCCCTTGGCCTATGGTCTCCTATCCTCCCTGCCCTCGAGGTGCCCGCGTCGGGACCGGGCTGCGCCGGGAAGCCCCTCTGCGCTGTGGGCGCTGCTTGCTGCAGGAGGTGCAGTTTCGGGGGGCGCGGCCGCGGGGACACTACGGTCTGCAGAGCAGGGCCTCTGGCCTCCTGGGCTGGCCTTAGCCCTGGCTCAAAGCGGGCTCCCAGCACCTCCTCCTGGGGCGCACACTGCGTCTGAAGCCCGAGCTGGCCACTTGGGAATAAATACCTCAGACCACAAAGGACAACTTACGGGCCAGGCCAGAGGGTGGTTTCTCCCCTCATCCCCCTGCTGCCCAGCTTTAGACCAGACGGACTTAGCGGGGACCAGGAGGCGATGGGGCAGCAAAGCGCCAGGACTCCAGGAGAGCTGCAGCCCCAGAGGCTGGGGGCAGGGGGCAGCAGGTGGGTCCTGTGGCGAGAAGCAGGTGCAGGCCGCAGGTGGGGGTCTCTGGGGCCTGGAGGCCCCTGATTCCCCCGCTTTGCTTTCAGCCTCATCCTGCTCTGAGATGGCCGTACAGGCAAATGCCCTGGTAACACGGAGGTGCCGACCAGGGACCAGACCCGGTAGCAGCAGCAGGGTCTGGGGGGCTGTCCACGGAGCGGGCCGCCCGTGGCTCCCGACTGCCCAAGGAAAGAGACAGTGGTGGCAGCGTGGCACCGCGGAGCCAGGCCTCCCACCCGCCCGGTGACCGGTCAGCTGTGAGCTCGGGCGGGGCAGGGCCGCGGACGGGCATGGAGTGCGCAGCTCCAGGGCTGTGTCCACAGTCAGGGCTGGCCCTGAAGGAGGCTGCGAGGCGTGCCCCAGACACGGGGCTGTCTGGCCGCAGAGCCCCAGTGCCCCTGGGTACCACCCACCACCGTCCCCGCGCCCTGGTCCGCGTCCACAGAAGCGCCCCTGAAGGAGGACCCCGAGGAGGGACCTGCATCCTCAGAATGGAGGCCCTGCTGGCGGCTGAGACCCCTCCCCCAAAGTACTTTTTGGTTTTCGACAAGTTTCCATAGCAACGAGAGGGTTACCATGGCAACTGAACTTGGCTGCCTCCACAGCTGAGAAGGGCCCTCGCACTTATCTGTCAAGCAAGGCTCACAGGAAACCCAGCGAAGGGGGGACGAGGACGGAGGTCTGGGCGGCTGCCCCGCGGGCTCCTCCCCCAGTCTCCCGGCCGGGATGCGCTCCTCCCAGGCCCTGCCCTTCCCCTTCAGGGATCCTCCCCAAGCCCGCCTGGCTTCAGAGGCAGACTCCTCAGACTTCCCTCGGGTTGCAGCCTCTGAGCGCGCGGCCCCTGGGCGGTAGGCCCGGTCCAGCCTCCCTGGGCGCCCTGCACGGGGCACAGCTGTGCCCTGTTAACAGGTTTCTCCTCTGGGACCTTCCGCCTGCGAGGCCAGAGGCCTGTTTCCTGGCTTTGAACTCTGAGGAGGCAGGGATGAACGTGGGGACAGGCAGCAGGCTTGATGCTCCAGCTGGAAAAGGGAGGTGAGGCCGTGGGGCCTCTCAGCCCCCGTCCCCCTCCCTTCTGCCCCAGCTCCTCCCCAGGGATCCATCTGACAAGTGTGTGATTCCTGCAACACCCGCTTCCTGCTCATCTGCAGGCCTGCTGCCCACACGCCAGGAGCGCAGGGCTCAGATCTTAAAGGCAGCCCACGGAACACGGGGACACACGTACTGTGCCCTGAAATAAATTCTCAAGACATCTGTTGCATCCTCACAGAGCCTACAACAATAAACTCATTAAAAAACAGTGAAAGTGTGTGGTTAAGCTCATTTTTTTTTTTTTTTAGCCTGCAAGAGCGTTATGTTTAAAATTAACAGCAGTATTATTTTTAAAGGCTGGAGTCAGGCTTTTCTTTCCACGCAGGGAGGTCCTGCTTGCCCGTCGTCCAGCGGGCAGAGCTCTGCTCTGGGCCTAACGCGGACCCCAGCGCTCCGCGCACGCCGGGGGGACAGTCCAGCAGTGGGTGCCACCCCATCTGCTCTGGGTCCTCGGGCCTGCCCTCTGGAAGCCCCCAGCCTGGCTCTGACAGCCAGGGTGTGGGCGGGCCCCCCAGCTGGGACCACCTCGTTTCCAAGGCATCTTGGCAGCCAGCGCGGCCCAAGTGTTGACCGTGTGTCACTAGCAGCACGTTCTGTCCTGAACCCAGGGCAGGGCGATGACACTCACAACACCTACCTCAGCGAGTGGGTGTGAGGATGAGCTGGTCTGTTAGAATACAGCGCCCGGAGCAGCGCGGGGCGCAGGGAGATGCTGCTCCCCAAGTCGGGGTTGAGTCCTGCCCTGACACCCCTTCTCAGAGCCTTCTGCGCAGTTTAAGGGCAGGGCTTTCAAACTGCAGCTACCACTGATCTGCGGGCCGTGAAATCAGCTTAGTGCAACCCCAAATGAAAGAAACACACACACGTGCATTTGACATAACAGAAGATTAAGTGCACTGGACCCAGTATTGTTTCAAAAGCCTCGTGACTTGTTTCAAAAACCTCTTGACTAGCAAACACACTGTAGCAAATCACACAGTGCATTTGCTAGAAGACATGTTCCCAGTGGGGCCAAGATAGGAAGAAATAACTTGAAAATCCACTGCTCTGGGGCGCTGTCAGTCAGTGACAACCTCTGTGTGAACGAGTCCTTGGTTCTGTTTGGGAGAAAGTGGGGCGAGTGGGGGCAGGAAGGAAAAACCCAGACTTCAAGTGCAGCCTGCACCTCCTGCTTCACACCCGGGAGCCGGCCTGTTCCTGGTGGAACAGAGAAACCCTCCTTTGAGAATTACTTCCTCAAGACCGTCTGAGGTTATCACCAGAGCTGGCGGCCGGGGTCCAGTGGCGAACTGGCAGACAAGGACCCCATGGGGGCAGCTCTGCTGCCTCCACGAGGGTTCACGCCGGGCCTGAGCCCACAACCCCTCCTTCCTCGACGAGGTCTTGTCTGCGCCCCCCAACAGAAGCCTGAGCTAAAAAGGGAAAACATGAGCCTCTGTTTACCAGAGATGAGAAAACTCAGGACCCGGGAGGTCGCAGGCCTTGATCAGGCTCAGAGTAACAGCTGGGCCCAGGGTCTAGCCAAAGCTGCCCAGGTTTGCTCAGGGACAGACACGGATGGGGCAGGGGAGGGGGTGGCGGGGGGTGTCAGCTTTGATGACAGTTCCCCAGGGCACGTGTGGTGTGACCCCATTCAGGGCCTTAGAGGAGGGTGTGGACAGGGGGCGAGATGGGCAGAGTGAGGTGGACACGAAGACTGAGCGCTTGGTTACATCGGAGAGATGCCCAAGTCCCCGAGGCCAGGAGCACCCCCATCGCACGGCTGGGCCCTGCGCTCGGGGACACGCACTGCCTAAGGGAGCAGGGAATGGGGAGGCTCTGTGGGCCACCTTCAGCCAAGTCACCTGGCCCCTCTCGGGGCAGAGACCACCAGCCCCACGAGGGCCTGGCTCGCGTGCGTGGGGAGGCTGGGGACTCCCATACCCCGAGTCTCGACCAGAAGCAGGACCAGCAACATCTGCATCCTGGTCACCACGACCACATCTCCTCCGCCGGGGCCACACGTCCCCAGCTCAGGACGCCCACTCACCCCTCTCCGGAGGCTGGTTTGTGTGAATCACAGACGTTGTAAGTTCAGTTGAGACAAGCTCACCATCTTAAAAAAGCCATCATTGTAAACAACACGATGTTATTCTCAGGGGCACCTGTTTTGCATTTAAGAAACTCAGTGTCCAGGTAAAATGACACCCCGGCTTCCTCGGTGTCCATCTGTGGGGCTCCGGGGTCCTACTCGCTGCCCCCTCCCCCTCCCCCGGCCCCAGGCTGCTGCAGGGTTGCCCAGAGGCTCTGGCTGGAACCTTACCACTGGGGCACCTGCCTTCTCTGGCTGATGCCCACAGCAGCTGGAGCCCCTTCTGACCACAAACCTGGCATCAGTCCCCCCACTTGCCCTGGCTTCCCACTGGACACGGGGATGAAATTCAGAATCCCAACCCTAACCAGGCCCTGCCGGGCCCAGCCTCGTGCCAGCCCCCCTCCCTTCCCCAAGAGCTTCTCTTCCACGCACACCCGAACGCGCTCCACCTCGGACTGCCGATTCCTGCAGGCCTGGCCCGGGGCCCTTCCCCCAGGACCAGCTGAGGCCCCGTCCTCCCGCCCAGCACTGACCAGTGTGATGCGACGGCACCCTTCTGTGATCGTGTGTTCAAGTGGCCTCCCTGCGCCCCCGCTGGCCTCACATCCATGAAGAGAAAGGAGGGTCTGCTTCGTGCACTGCTGGGGCCCCGGGCCGGGTCTGGACGGGACATCAGCCCTGCTCCCCCGCCCCTCCTGGGCTCAGGCACCACGGAGGCAGCCCTCGATCAACCCTGGAGCCCGAGGACCGCTCTGGGCTGCCCTCGCCGCACCCTACCCCATCTGTTTTCTCTTCCAGACTCATGTTTCTATGCCCAGAGCTGCTCGAGATAACGTGGGATTTTTTTTTTTTTTTGGTAAGGAGAGAAGCAAGATGAGAGTGGGTGTGGGCACAGGTCCCCTTCCAGCTCTGTTGGGTGCGGGAGGAGGCAGGGATGGAGGAGGCAGGCAGCGGAGCCAGGGGGCAGCGCCGACAGGCGCGGAAGGCGTGGGAGCGAGAAGACGGTGGGATCCGGAGCCCCTTCCTCCGCTCCAGCCTCGGACCCCACCCAAATGGGACTCTCCTTTGATAGGTGGCCTCCCAGGAGAGCTCCGAGTGGGGACGTAGACCCCAGCTGCAAAGAGCCCTGACACCGGGCTAGTAACGCCGCTCTCCCCAGGCCTCCAGGAAAGCTGCACTCGGTGGATGGAAGGGCTCCTGGGAATGGCCAGCCCGGCGGGTCATCTGCGACAAGAGGGGACGCGGAAAGTCCACACCTGCTGGGGGCGGGGCTTCCAGCGCTGGAGCAGGAGGCGGGGCCAACCCGCACCCAGAAGACTGCTCCTCCGCCCGCACCTGTCAGCCCGGGAGGCGGCCACGGGGACAGTAGCCCTGCCGGCCTGCGGCCCCTGCCCTTTCCTTCGCGGAGCGGGGGTTGGAGGACAGGAGGCCTCTGAGAGGGGTGCTGCGCCGGCACTGTGACGGGTGCGGATGGGCTACCGCGAGAGCCCCCAGCACAGGCCTCGGTCCAGCGGGGGACCCCCACCAGCTGCAGGAGGGAGCGTGCTGGAGGCGCAGGGAGCCCAGGGAGGCAGCCAGGAGGCCGACCCGGGGCCGCCCTGAGCTCAGCAAAGCCGGAGGCTGGGAGCATGCGGGCGAGGAAGAAATACCGCTGGGAGGGTGCTGCGGTGAAGGCAAGGCAGCAGGCACCTGCCTGTCTGCAGCTCTGTGGTGTCTGGAGAGGGAGCGCCCTGGGGAGCAGCCCCCAGGGCTCACAGACAGGACCGGGCCACCTGGGGGCACGGCCAGGGTGAGATGGGGCAGCGGAGGCAGGCTCCAAGGACACACCAAGGAGAGAAGGGGTGCTCTGGTGGGGGGAGGCTGGGGGCTCTCGAAGGCCCAGGAGGAAGGGCCCAGAACACAGGGGTCTGAGGACAAAGGGCCTGGCCAGGTCTGCCTGGGGCTCCCCGAGGACAGGGCCTCCTTCCCCAAGACCCACCCAGCTGCGGGGAGGCGGGGTAGACGTGTATCAGCGAGGCAGCCTCAGCTGAGTAAAGATCTCTTTAACCCTGGCGGGGCCTGCAAGGCGATCTAACCTGCTGAACAGGTGAGGAAGCCAAAGCTCGGGAGGGCTCACTGGCCTCAAGGCCGATCAACCCAGAGGCAGGACCTGACCTGGGGTGTCTGCCCCGCAGCCTGTGGGTGTGACCACGGCGCTGTGCGCTTCCTCCCAGGACCTGCCAGGAGTGGGGGTGCGCAGAGCGGCTGCAGACAGCTTGCACTGAGAAGCTGGGAACTCCGATTCAGAGATTCTATTTCAGCAGGAAACCCAATCTCTGTGTGAGTGTGAGAAAGTGGCCGGAATCCAGTCCCTGCCCAGCCGGGGCTGCTGGGGCTCAGAGGCAGGCTGTGTCATCAGGCAAACCCCTTCCCGCCCCCCACTGGACACCACACCCGACACCAGGCCAGTGGCCCCGCACCGCTGGCCCCGACACCGGGGCCCCAGGCTGGTGCGTGCAGCCCGCGCTGGGTCAGCATCACCCAGTCACCCGTCCTCTGAGACGAGGGACGAGCCAGGGCCTCTCGGCCTCATTCCTGCCCAGACGTGCTCCCAGCTGAGTGATAACCAGCCAGTGGGGCAGACTCCAGCCCTGCAGGACATTTCGAGGACCACCAGAGGGGTCGTTGGCCGAAGGAGGGCCTGGGAACCGGGCAGGACTGTCCCAGAGTACCTGGGGGGTAGAGGCAGCAGAGCAGAACAAAGCTCGGGGTCAGGCCTGAGTCCCCACCCTCCCAGAAATGAGGGTGCTGCCAGCTCCTCCCCGATCTGAACGAGCCCCAGGCGAGAGCCAGAGTCTAGGCGAAGGGGGCGAACCTGAACATGAGGCGCCTGCTCTGCCCCCGCCCCACTGGCCTCCACTGCCTCTGCGTGCTGCTACTGCTATTTTCTCTTTATCAAAGTCTAACAGCCGCTTGGCTGATAAATGACCTTGAAAACTTGGCAAAGCTGACTTCTGGAGACTGTGCATCCCTTCTGTCCCATGAGGCTCAGGCCCCCACCCCTGGAGAGATGGGCTGAGCCTGGGACAGAGGAGCCCCGAGCCTGGCACCACGCCCTGCCAGGTGGAACAGGGCACAAGGGCAGGTCCGCCCTCAGGAGGTGAGGAGCCAGGTGTGTGCGGCAGACCACCGACCAGGAGACGCCCCTCCCTGTGGAAACCCCACCGGCGGCCCCGAAAAACCTGAGTGCCGAGCCCCCTCCTGCAGGCTGGCTCCAGAAGCCAGAGTCTGAACTAGACTTCCTGGGCTGAACTGACGCTGGCCCACGGGTGATGCTGCCAGATCACCAACCACCCCTGGGAGCCACCATCAGGGAGGACGAGGGACCAGGGTGGGGGGCCTGCGGGGGAGGCAGCAACAGGACTGACTCTGTGGGCGCCGGGGAGGCCAGGGGCCCGGAGCTCCCGGCCCTCACCCCACCTGCACACGCAGTACGGGTTCAGGGAGGGCGAGGCGCGGCCAGCAGGTAAGGACCCCGCCTGGGCCCCTCTGCAGGAGCCCAAGATCATGCTCTTCTGTCACCTCAGGCAGCCTGCGCCCCAGACACGAGGCTCCAGCCGAGGACGGCCCCTGCAGCTCGGCCAGGACTGGCGCGCGGGGAGGCGGCATGGACGCAGGCCCCGCACGCTGTCCTCAGCCTGGCAGCGGGACCGGGGGCCCCAGGGGCCATGATCGGCGGCCTGTACCACCTGGCTCCCGCGGGAAACCTCGGAGTAGGCCACGCCGCTCAGAGTCAGGGCGCGGGGCCTGCCCGGAGGGCCTGCCGCAGGCCCGGAGCGTCGCGGGCATGGAGGCTGCTCGAGCCCCTCTGCCGGGCAGGGCGCCCAGGCTGCGCCTCTCCTGGCTGGGGGCCTCTGGGGAAGTCACTGAGCCTCTCAGCTTCCTCATTGGTAAGATGAGGATGAAAGCAGCACCGAGCTCACCAGGCTGACAGTTACGTGACAACACGGTGCTCAGCACGGTGCCTGCTACGTGCCACATGATGACTGACAGGTGTTACTACAACCCTGGACTCTAGGAAGCTAACATCCCTCAGATCCTCCACAAAGCCGACGTCACCCCCAGATCCTCCATGAAGCTAACGTCCCCCCCGGATGCTCCATGAAGCAAATGCTCCCCGGATCCTCCACGAAGCTAACGCTCCCCTGGATCCTCCATGAAGCTAGCCCCCGGATCCTCCATGAAGCAAATGCTCCCCGGATCCTCCACGAAGCTAACGCTCCCCCGGATCCTCCATGAAGCCAATGTTCCCCCTGGATCCTCCATGAAGCCAGCGTTCCCCCCGGATCCTCCATGAAGCTAACGCTCCCTCAGCCCCTCTCCCGCGTCCTGCAGACACATGACCTAGAATCAGGGATACTGGCCCAGGGGAAGTGATGCAGGGATAGAAGAGGGAGCTGGGCCCCAAGAGGCAGACGGGGCTGTTCCGGCAGACCAGCCCTTCCCTGCGGAGCGGTGGGCGGGCAAGTCTGACCCCGTTCTGGCCACCAGGGAGGCTGAGGCAGACGGGGTGCATTCCTGCTCCACAGCCACCGCGCATGGGCCCAGGGCCGGGGGGACAGCTGACCCCAAGCTGACTGTGGGGCCCTGCCCTCCTCCTCCCGGCTGGCCTGGTCCTCCCCTCACGGCCACGACCTTCCGGCCCCCGGAGGAGACCCCTCCCCAGGAGCCTGCCGGTCCTCCCCTCACAGCCACGACCTTCCAGCCCCCGGAGGAGCCCCCTCCCCAGGAGCCTGCCGGCAGGTCTGGCTGTTGCAGCCACGGCTGCCCCGTGACCGCCCGTCTGCCTGCTGCTCGGGCAGGATAGCGGCAGGAGGCAGGGACATCTGCAGGGGCTGGAGAGAATGGATTCGCACGACAGAGGCTCGGGGCCCTCAGCCTGCAGTCCAGACTGTCTGCAGCCGCGGGGCAGATGCGGCTCCCACGCTAGAAGCTGGAGGGTCTGGATGGCCTGAGTGCCCTCGGCTGCGTCCAGCTCTGCTTAAACTTGCCGAGTGACCCCGAACCCTAGGCTTCCTGCGAAGTCCAAGCCCCAGGACAAAGCCAGACACCCAGCTCCTGGGACGGCGGAACCCACGGCAGCACCCAAGGCACAGACGCAGACCAGCTGGGCGGCCCGAATGACAGAGGGTGGGGAACAGCTGCAGTGGAGACGAGACCCCCCACCATCCCCGGGACCCAGCACCACATCGGGGCCTCTGAGCAGGCGGGGCCCTTGAGGACTGTCTGCTCCGAAGGTCCCCAGCCAGGGAACCCGGATCCAGCCCTCCCACCCAACCCAAGCAGAGCTGGGTGGTTGGAATACCTTGGCCCCTCAAGCCCAGTGTCCACGGATTCCTTTATCCCCACTTCCAGCTCCTTCAGGAAGTCTTCGGGACGCAACAAGAAGGCTGCAGCTGAGACGGGCGGCCCGCCCTACACCCCTGCGCGCACGTCTCTTCTCGCCTCTGTCATCCCCTCCAGGGCATGTGCTGGCCCTGCCCCATGCAGTCCTGTTCGGTGTTGCCGGGGGCCGTGGGTTGAGGCTCTCCCGGGGCTGGAGGGCAGAATGGACCCCTCAGGCCTCCCCAGAGCTGCTGCTGCTCCCCCTCCTCCCTGGACACGGCAGGGGCTGCAAAGGGCACCTGTGCTCAGCACACAGACATGGAAGCCAGGAGGCTCTGGGCCACCTAGTCCCCACTCGACAACCTCTCCCGGACCGACGCCAGGCTCAGGACGCCGTCAGGGGCCTGTGGGGTGCGAGCCCCAACTGCCCCCCTCCAAGGGCCTGCCCGGGGCCTGTTGTGGTCACTGCAGGGGCCCCCCTGACCTGCCCACCCACATCCTTTTTCACCTCCCTGGCTGGATGGAGTCCCAAGGAAGCCCCCATCCCCTCCTCCTCCTGAGCCCAGTCCCTCTTGTCTCCGCTGCCAGGATCTGACCTTCTTTCCAAGGTTGCTCGTCCACGGAGTCCCCTCGCACCCAGGACACCACACCTGCCCTGCACGCTGATGGGCTCCAGGCTGCCCTGCCCGCCTGCTCCCTGCAGGGGTGAGCGGGGCCTCCTGTCGGCTCAACCACACTCGGGCAGGGGAGAGAAACAAGCCACAACCACAGGACGCTGCTCCGGCCCGGCAGCTAGCTGCCTGACAGCAGCCCTGGGCTTGGTGGAGCTGCGCCCACCCCGCAGGGAAGGGAGCTTCCTGAGGCTCCTGGCAGCCAGTGCCGCAGAGATCACGGTCAGGCCCTGGTCCTGCTCAGGAGGACGTCCCACTGTCCAGGATCGGCGTTCGCCCAGTTGTGAGCACAGGGTCACTGGGCACGGAGTGACCTATTAACCCTAAGGAACAAGAACCTCTCACCCCACGTCATCCATGGGGGCCGGTCATCAGTAGGCCATCACTTTCTCTGGGCCTGCTGATTCCCACGGCGGGTCAGATCCCAGCCCGAGTCTGTGCCCCATGTCAGGTGAGGGGTCCTGCCCAGAGAAGCCAGGCTTCCCAAGGGGCTGCCAGCGTGCCCCAAGGGGAGGCCTGCTCAGCAGGTCACCGGGGGCAGCGGAAGCCGGGGTCCTGGAGAAGCAGCCCTACGGGGGTTTTCTGGGAGAGAACCGGGGGGCCCCAGTGCGGTCGTGTTTCAGACCCTTTCAAGCCTGGCCAGTCCGCGGACGGGTGTGCATATACACACCTTCGGCCTGCGTGCTGCTGCGGGAGGCTGAGTGTGCAGGCGTTTGTGTGCACCATCCCACGTGACCCGCCACCCTCTGCACCCCAGCTTCCCAGCCCCACCTACGCCCTGGGGCTCATGTCGGGACACCGGTTCCACCCCACACTTGCCTGGCTTGCACTCTCAACCCTCACCACCTCCCCTTGCAAGCCAGGGTCACGGCTGACAGTCTGGCTCTCCCAGAAAACACCAGCACTTTTCAGCTGATCACCCCCAAAGGCAGCACCCCTACTGGATCCCCTGCAGGCAACCTAGGTGCCCAGACGCACACCCCAGGCCTGTGCACCCGAGGCACAGGCGGGCAGGGCAGCCGGTCAGGCTGAGGTTAGAAGGCTGTGCGCTACCGCCCACGCAGCCCTGAGCCTATCATCAGGATGCTGAAAACAGACCTGAGGGCTCGAGCCGCGCCGCAGGGCTCCCGCTGGGCGGTGCTGGAGAAGAGCTGTGTGGCAAGCAGGCAGTGCCGGCAGCGTGCTGGAGCCAGAACCCTCGGGTGAGCCCGGAGCCCGCCCGCAACGGGGCCGGCCTCTCCTGCCTCAGCAGGAGGGCGCCCTGCACGTGCCCGGCCTCTCCTGCCTCAGCAGGAGGGCACCCTGCACGTGCTCTCCCCTTCCGCGCCCAGCCTCCCCCTTCTCCTGTCAGGGGCGCAGGAGCCCATCAGAGACAGAGCCGGGCCCACCGGTGCTCCAGGCGTGCGGGCTGCGGCCGCCCCGGACACAGCCTGGGCACAGGCGCCATCCCCGGGGCGTCCTCCCGGCCTGGCCCTGTGCCTGCTGCCCAGGAGGCGGCGCCGGGCCGGAGGCTCTGGCTCCCTCTCCGTGAGGGCCGGGTCCCCAGGAGCCACAGTGAGGGACGGTGTGGGAGTCCGCAGAGGGCTGACCCAGCCTTCCAGGGGCTTCTGTGATGGAGCAAGGCCTGCCCGCGGGGGCCAGGGAGCTGTGCCTGGCTCCTCGCCTTCCCGTGTGGGAGACAGCAGGCCCTAGGGACATCAAACCACCCGGGTAACGCAGACGCGGGGGAGGAGGTCGGCCAGCACCCGTGGGAAGCCCATGGCATCCGTCTGCCCCTGGCCGGCCGGCACAGGCCTCCAGGCCGAGGGGGACACTGTGGGATGGGCCCCAGGTCGGCCAGGTGCTGGGGTGCAGATGTTACCAGGAGGTGGGGGTCCAGGCAGGGGCCCAGGAATTGGAGGGGACGGCTCGGCCCCTCCTCTGCGCGTCTTACTCCAAAAGACAAGACAGGGACGGGAGAAGGACGGGAGGAGACGCGCACAGGCATCCAAGAGGCGGCCGGACTGACCTGCGAGGACCCGGGGGCCCATCTGTGCCCCCGGGCCAGCGGAGGTTCTCCGGAGACAGAAAATTGGCTCAGCGCCCTTTCCAACAACGAGTGCTTTCCAAGAAAATGAAGTAGTGAGCCCTCTGTCACCGGGAGTGTGTAAACAGAACACCCACCTGCATACGATGCTACGAGGGGGGAATTTCGGCTTCAGGTGGGTGGCTCCACCGCACAACCCTCACTGTGTGTTCTGAGTCCCAGGGAGGGAGGCAGGGGCTCCTTCCTCCTGCCGTGAGGGGAGGGGTTGCAGAGCAGCAGGGATAAGCCTGGTCAACCCAGGACGGGCTCTCCCTGGAGCCCCCTCGCACAGCGCACCCCCAGCCCCCAGCAGAGGCTGTGAGCCGCAGCACGTGCGTGGAGGGAACACTGGGGCGGGGTGAGGCTGGAGAGAGAGCCCCTGGTGCTGTGGCGGGGGGTGGGGGGTACAGGGCAGCTGTGCCGCAGCGCATGCCAGCTGGGGAGGGGACACAGGCCAGCAGCGAGAAAGCAGCCCGTGACTCCGGGCGACCTGATCCTACTCCACCTTAGACGCTCCCCGGGGAGCCTGGGCCTGGGGTGGAGACTCTGATCACCACTTCTCCAGGACCTCCGGGCACTTCCCTCCACGTGTGCTTGTCCTCAGGGCGGAGCAGCAGCCAGGAGCCCCCCTCGGCCCATCCGCTCGCCTCAGCCGCAGAGCAGGGCCTGCAGCAGCTGGAGCAGGGAGGCCCAAAGGGCAGGGGCAGGGCCTGGGAGGAGTGGACCTGGAGAAAGGGTCCTGCCAGCTGCCCCTGACGACGCGGGGCTCCCCGCGGCTCTGCGAGCCCGGGAGCATCGGCCCCTCTCTCCCCCTGGGGAGGCTCCGGCACGTCAGCCCTGTGTGTGGAGCGCGGGCACGCAAGTGTGGGCGAGCTCGCACACACAGCCCGTCTGCCCGGGCGCCGGAGCTGGGAGGACTCCCCAGAACTCTCTCCACCCGCCCAGTGTGATGAACAAAAAGGAAAAGCTCCGGTGGGGAAGGCGGTTCCCTCCCCCTATTCACCCATCCCTGAATGAAGCCTCTAGAGTAAGCCCCGCCCCCTGAAACACCCCACATCAACCCACTGGCTTAGAGACACAATTTCCTGACTTCCTTCCCCTGCTCTGCTGGGCCAGCGCCTCCAAGGGCCTAGCCGTTGTCATGGCAGCCCCTCACGTGGGTCCAGACGCCTTCGGACGAGGTGGGAGCAGGAACCCCAGCTGTCTGGGTTCCTCAGCACCTGGAGGGCTGAGGAGGGGGTGCCTCCAAGGGAATCAACTGCTGGCCGACCGGAGGTTGGAGGTCGGGATGGGGCTGCGTGTGCACTGCTTTGTCAGCACCGGCTCTCAGGCGGGGGGGCAGGGGGGGTGCATCGCCAAGGTCTGCTGGCCTCAATCTGCGCCCCTCCCCGGTCCTGACCCTTAGGGGAGCACCCTTCCCAAGTGGGGAGCCTGAGCCGCAGAGGAGGCCCTGGAGCTCAGGACGTCTGCACAGGGCGGCAGACCGCAGACTCCCAGCGGCCCCGCCCCAGGCCAGCTCCGACCTTCGCCTGGGAGGTCGGGACCCTGGAGGAGCCTGCGGTGGACTGCCCACCAGGGCCCAACGGCATCTGAGCCCTACGATGGGCCCCTTTCCTCCGGACGCTCACCCCCCAGCCTTCCAAGTTTCCAGGCCTTCCCAGTGGGACCCTCATTCCTTGGCAGCTCCCAGAGCAAGGGAAGGGCAGGGCGCCCGTCTGGACCATCTGGGCCCCAGCTGACTTCTGGGAAGCCATGATCAGCTTTCATTCCAGAAAGGCTCTCATGTGGGTATGCCTCCCTGCCTCCCCAGGAACTGGCTGGGCAGCTCCCGGGGTCTGGGATGGTCCCAGGGTGGGAGTGTCCTGACGCTGAGCTCACAGGTGTGGAACCTGTGTCTCACCCGCACCTCCGTGGGCTCTGGGGTCCCCCCACCCCACTCACAACAGCAGCTGTGCCTGGGGTCACCTGCCCCTCCCACGCCCCCACCCCCTCTTCAACGCCCTGCTCTCCTGGGGCAGTCCACCCATCAGCCCCACCTGCGGTCAGTCCAGGACATTTGCCCCACTGTCCACTCTCCCCCACCAGCTCTGCCGTGACTGGTCTGGGGGCCTGTGTCCAGCACATAGAGGTTGGCCAGGCCCCTCTTCACCTGCTGACCCCCTTCCTTCCATCAGGCCCCCTACGCAGACCTGTGACTCAGGGATCCGCAGATTCCACCTCCCACCATGGGCTCAGGGTGACTCCAAGAGGCTCCCGCACCCCGGGCCAGGCTCTGACCCTCCATCTCCCCACAGCCCTCCTCTCTGAGACAAGCGGGTGCTCAGCCCTGCGCTCTCCGCACACCCTTCCCCCACCAGTTTCAGGACTGTGTCAGGGGCTCTGTGGTCACCGTCTCTTGAGAAGGGCCTCAGCCAGGCAGCCCGGTCCTGGGCAGTTCAGGGACTCGCAGGCCTGGGGAGCCCTGACCTTGAAAGAGGGGCTTGCCCTCTGATCGCCTGTCCCTTCCTCCTCCAGACAGGCTAACCTTCCCCTGCTCTGTCCCACCCGCCTCAGCCCAACACCCCTCAGCCCCGCGCCTCCTCTGCCTCAGTCACAACTCAACAGCCCCTTTTCCGAGGGGCCGAGGCAGGTCTTCACCTCCCAGGCCCTCTCCTGCACCCCCATTTTCTCCACAGCCCTCCTTTCGGCCTGGAATTACTTGCTTTTCACCTTGATCATCCGTGTCGCCCCTTTAGACTGTAAGCTCTTTGCGGGCAGCGCTCGGCAAGGGGTGGGGGGTGAGGTGGCCCCTCGCCTTTCGCCCGGAACCAGTGCGCAAGGGTCCCTGCAGAGGCCAGGCCTTCAAGGCCCCCGCGCCTGTCGCTTTGCGGGTGTCCAGCCTGGCAGCCCACTCCAGTGCTCTTGCCTGGAGAATCCCAGGGACGGGGGAGCCTGGTGGGCTGCTGTCTATGGGGTCGCACAGAGTCGGACACGACTGGAGCGACTTAGCAGCAGCAGCCCCCACCCACTGCAGAGCCGTATGCGGCCTCCTCCGCAAGCCCCTGGGTCC
>SJYX01007774.1:0-36776 GCA_006410675.1 Oreotragus oreotragus | reverse complement strand
CTGAGGATGCCGTGAGGAGCGAAGGAGCTGATGCTGGCTGTTCTGTGTTGTCATCTCTTTATGACGCACCATCCACGAGGTTTATTTACTTTGTTCTCAGTTGAGCTTGGGCTTCCCTGGAGAAGGACATGGCAACCCTCTCCAGTGTTCTTGCTTGGAGAATCTCATGGACAGAGGAGCCTGGCGGGCTACAGTCTATGAGGCCACAAGGAATCAGAGCGACTAACACTTTCACTTTCACAGCTGAGCTTGCATTTCTGATCACATCCTTTTGATGGGAGTCAAGTTCTGGACCAGGAGACCCTTCCAACTGAGCTTACTGGGGCCACTTCAGAGGAAACCAACCAAGGGCTGCAGTGGATGCTGCAGAGCTGCCCTCATGCCTTCCTTGTGCCCCTGGGGCCTCCACGCTCGGTGCCTGCCTGAGCCCTGGATCTGGCCACTCCCTGCGGCTACTGTGACTGCTGTCCTCAGCGACCCCGTGCACGCTGTGTCCTGAGGATGCCTGAAGCAGCTGTGCGGTCTTTGTCAAAGGGCTCAGGCCCTCATCTCAAAGCCAGGCAGGATGGGAGGGAGGGCTAAGAGAGGGGCTGGCTAGAGGGTATCAGGGTCAACAGGAGGTGGATTCTCACGGCCTTGATCCGAACAGGGGCCTACCCAGGCCTTAAATGTCTAATCTACCTCCCCAAACAAGTTCTCACCTTTCCTTTCACCCCACACACATCTGCTCCCAAGGTGATCAGCAAATCTCAGGGCCTTTTCTGCATCTTGCAAACTTGGGAACCTCTGCCAGTCTCTGAAAAAAGTCACTGACCTTTTTCTTTCAAGCAGGATGACGTGAAGGCACATCCAAGGGCAGAGAGGTTGGTTCTGTGGGGTGCTCTGAGCCTGAGGAGGAACTAGGGTGAAGGGAAGAGGGGCCTCCAAGGGTGAAGGTGTCGGGGAAGGAAAGGAGGCAAAGCTTCCAGAATATGGAAGAAGCTCTGGCTGGTTGAAGGCCTGAGGCTCGAGACCAGCGTGAGGTGGGGAAGTAGGGAGAGGCTGGATGGAAGAGCAGCTCTCTGGGGCCTGGGGTCAGGCTACACTTTCCTCTGGGCACACAACTGAAGCCAGACAAGGGTCCAGGCAAGAGGCCATTTAGGAAGCTTCCCTGGCCTTGGGTGTTGAAGGGGTCGAAGGAGACAGGCTGGCAGAAGGTAGGCCAGTGAGACCCCAGCACGGTCTTCCTGGTGAGAGATGAGAATGGATGAACTTGGGAAGGGGAGACAGGGGGCTGGGAGGGAGAGCGGTGATGTGAGGTTGACTGGCTTCACTGCACCCCTCTCCACATCCCCCCCATACTGATGAGGGTGGGGGTGACCAGAATGGGGAGGGGAGGAGCCCTCGATGAGCCCGAGACCCCGGCAACAGGGCCAGCTGGACGGGTGCAGAGATGACATCATTTTCGTATACTTAACCCAAGGTAAACAGCGGTAGAAAAACCCAAGCACTCATTATCTAACTTGGTACCCAGCTGCCGGCTCCTTAACAACCGGTTTCCTGGGATTCTGCAGCTCCCTTGCAGAAGGGAGCCAGAGCCAGGGGCTTCCCGTCCCTGGGCGCGGGCAGTGTGACTCGGGCCCCTTTGCCTGGGGCCTCATCCTTGGACTCGTGCCCTACTTGTTCACAGAGCCTGGTTTGCTGAGGGGCCAGGCCGCAGGCCAGCCATTCGGGCGCAGTGGAGATCAAAAGTGAGTGTGGTCTGGGGATTTGATCCTAGTGACCAGCTGGGCTTGAGAGCCCAGGAGTACTGGGAAGTGGGGAGACGGACCGGGGAGCTGTTTAGAAGCATTCAAGCAAAAGCTGGATGAATTTGAAGGCACCCTGGGGATCACCCAGTCTGACCCTTGATGCCACAGACAGGTAAACTGAGGCCCAGAGAAGTCTGGACATATCTGGAGTCATATACCTGGAGAGAGGGGTGGGACTAAAACGCCGGTGTTCTGATATCAGTGATTCTGACGAATTCACTGAGAAACTGGCCAACTCAAGGGTACAAACAGTTCAGGGGCTAAGACTCCATGCACCCAATGCAGGGGGCCTGGGGTCAGGGAGGTAGAGCAGCTCATATGCTGCAGCTAAGGCCTGGCACAACCAAATAAATAAAAATTACACACACACACACACATATAAAGAAAAAATAATTAAAACATGTAGACTAGCTGCCCTCTTCCCCTCAACACCCAGGCACACACACCTGTGGGTTCCCTAGAGGGTCAGAGAGAGAGAGAAATGCCTTCTTGCTGACTGGGTTCCAAGTGCTTCCCTCTCACCCCCAGAAGCCACCCTGCCAGTTAAATCTGGAGCAGGAGGCAAAGCTCCCTCCTCGTGGAAAAAGCCAGCAGTGCCCACAGTGGCTGGGCAGCCTCAGGGGCACCAGCCCTTTGCCATCGCTACCCGCAGCGGTTCTGGGCATGCCTGGCCCTCTCCACCTGCCCTCAATGGGAAGCCCCGGAGGTGGGGGAACCTGTCAAGAGAGCACAGAGGCCCTGCAAGTCTCTGCAGGCTGCTCACACTCAGGGGCTCCAGACCTTTCCAAAGGACCACTGCCCACCCCCCAAAAGATCTGGTAGATTTTGTTCTCTGCCTTAAACAAGAGTGACCACAAACAGCAGTGCCCGTTTCGGAGAACAGATAAATATGTATGTGTGGCTGAGTGCCTTCGCTGTTCACCTGCAACTGTCACAACGCTGTTAACTGGCTACACTCCAGTACAAAACAAAAAGCTGGAAAAAAAAAAAAAAGTACCCCTTTCTCTAATGTCAGTTGAATGAAACAGACAGTATGCAGGAAAGCAGGAATCCCAGCCCAGCAACTTTCAACAGACGCCCCTGGACCTCAGTTTCCCCAGTTGTATTGACCCCTAAGTGAGCTTCACGACCCTGTGAGTCTGAATGACTATTTAATATGAATGCTTAACTCCAAGCCCCAAACTCTACCCCAGCCATGTGAATCCCTTACTTCTGACAGCCCCCCAAGATGTCCAGCCTGTCTTCTCCGGTTATGTGCCAGGGTTCATCATGACCCCTGAACGATGTCCATGTCCCAATCCAAAGAACCTGGAAATGTGTCACCTTAAACGGCAAAGAGAATTCATAAATGTGATAAACTAAGGATCCTAAAATGAGATTATTCTGGATTATCTGGGCGAGCCCTATACAATCACGAGGGTCCTTATAATAGGGAAGTGGGAAAGCCTGAGTCCCAGAAGATGGTGCAATGACAGAGCAGAGGACAGAAGGCAGAGGTCAGAGCGATTTGAGGAAGAGGCCATGACCCAGGCGGGCAACCTCTGGAAGTCAGAAAGGCAAGCAAATGGACTCTCTCCTGGAAGGGACGTGACCCTGCCAGTGCCTTAGGACTTCTGATCTCCAGCACTGTAAGAGAATAAATCTAAGGTTGTGGTACTTTGCTACAGTAGCAACAGGAAAGGAATTCTGCTGTAACCAGCTAACTACCAGGGACAGATGGCCACTCACATTCATCGCAGGCCATCCTGGCTGTCCTCTGCCCCTTCTAGCGGCCACGGCTGCTTCCTTGGTTGACTCCAAGACAGCTGCCTCTGCTGGCTACAGTCTTCACGTGGACTTCCCCAAGACACCCTAGATCTGGAGGTCCCTGCTTGTTCACCCAGCAGGAAATGTTGACACTCTCCAAGGAACAGCAGGCCTTTGCTCCTCTAAGAGAAAACATGCTGGATGCTGAGTGGCACACATGCTCCCTGCCCTGAGCACAGACCCCCCACAGGCTGGGCAGCTGCCACATCATACGTGGAACCATCCTCACCAAGACCACTGGAGGCTGGTTTCTCTCTTCTCTTTTTTTCCTTCTAGCTATCATTTTATTATTTTTCGCTTTATAACTACAGTTGTTGAAAATGTAATGTTTGCTTGACCTTGGCAATTCCTTTTTTTTGTATTTAAACTTTTTATTTTGTTTTGAGGAATAGCCGATTAACAATGTTGTGATAGCTTCAGGTGAACAGTGAAGGGACACAGCCATACATATATATTCTCCCCCTAACTCCCCTCCCGTCCAGGCTGCCACATAACATTGAGGAGAGTTCCCTGTGCTCTACAGTAGGTCCTTGTTGGTTATCCATTTTAAATACAGCCATGTGTACATGTCTATCTGAAACTCCCCAACTATCCGTTTCCCCTATTCCTTCCCCAGCAACCATAAGTTCATCCTCCAAGTCTGTGAGTCTGTTTCTGTTCTCTAAGTTCATTTGTCTCATTTCCTTTTAGATGCCACATAAAAGGGATGCCATGTGATATTCCTCCTCTGTCTGACTTACTTCACTTGGTATGACAGTCTCTCGGTCCATCCATGTGCTGCAAACAGCATTAGGACATTCTTTCATTCTTCTTAATGAGAGGCCGGTTTCTAAGTGGGCCTACCTGTGTGAGAGGCTCTTTGCTTCTTCATGAATTCTTTTCAGGGAGCCCCATTCCACTCAGCCCATCATCTCCAGGGTGGCCCACCATTCTCAGTATGAATGACTCCAGCTGTGTGCGTGGTTCAAGGCTTATGAGATTCTTCCAAAGAGGTTGTCCAGCCCCGCTCCCCTCTCTCCCCACTGCTCACATAATTCAGTTCACCCACGTAGACACGTGGTGGGGACAGAGGGTGTGGCAGGTGCTGAGCTTCACATGCCATGAACCAGCTTGAAAGGCATGATGTAACCTGCTCACGCGGCTTGTCAGCTGGGGTGTCTGCGAGGTGGGCTCATGACTGTTTATGAGGTCTCCATACCTCCCTTCTCATCATCTGGCCAGATCACCTGATATTGATGTCCCCTATCCGTTGCCCACCCCCAGATCTCTCCCCTACTTACCCCTCACTGGTGGCCTTAATGACCCCCGTCCCTGTGGCCCAGTTTCTTGAGAAACCACAGACCAGGGGCAGTTCTGCTGGATCTTGGGGGTGTCCTCCTTTGAAAGCAGACTCAGGGCTTCCCTGGTGGCTCCGTGGTAAAGAATCTGCCTGCTGATGCAGGAGACATGGGTACGATCCCTGGTACAAGAAGATCCCTCATGCTGCAGAGTAACTAAGCCCACACGTGTGTGCTAAGTCACTTCAGTTGTGTCTGACTCTTTGTGACCTTATGGACCATAGCCCACCAGGCTCCTCCTTCCATAGGACTCTCCTGGAAAGAATACTGGAGTAGGTTGCTGCACCCTCCTCCAGGGCATCTTCCCGACCCAGGGACCGAACCTGAATCTCTCTCTCTTAAGTCTCCTGCATTGGCAGGCAGGCTGTTTGCCACTAGTACCACTTGAGAAGCCCAACTAAGCCCGTACACCATAACTATTAAGCCTGTGCTCTAGAGCCTGGGAGTTGCAACTACTGAGCCCGCATGCCAAAACTACTGAAGCCCATTCACCCTAGAACCTGTGCTCCACAGCAAGAGGTCACTGCAATGAGAAACCCACGCACCGCAACTAGACAGCAGCCCCTGCTCGCCACAACTAGAGAAAGCCGGCACGTGGCAACAAAGACCCAGCACAAAAAGAAAGAAATGTTTAAAGATAAATAAATAACAGGTGAGAACATACCTAGGTTTTAAAAGAGAAAAAAAAAAAACGGGGACTTAACTTCCACCTAAGTGGGCAAGTGACATGTGTTCTCTGAAGGGAAAAAATTTGGAAAAAAATAGTAAGAAGGAAGGAAGGAAAGAAGGAGCAAAAGAGGCAAGAAACTTAAGTCTCCATTGATGGACAAATAGATAAAGAAGTTGTTTGTATATATATTCAATGGATTATTCAGTTCAGTTCAGTTCAGTCACTCAGTCGTGTCTGACTCTGCGACCCCATGAATCGCAGCACGCCAGGCCTCCCTGTTCATCACCAACTCCCGGAGTTCACTCAGACTCACGTCCATCGAGTCTGTGATGCCATCCAGCCGTCTCATCCTCGGTCGTCCCCTTCTCCTCCTGCCCCCAATCCCTCCCAGCATCCGAGTCTTTTCCAATGAGTCAACTCTTCTCATGAGGTGGCCAAAGTACTGGAGTTTCAGCTTCAGCATCATTCCCTCCAAAGAAATCCCGGGGCTGATCGCCTTCAAAATGGACTGGTTGGATGTCCTTGCAGTCCAAGGGACTCTCAAGAGTCTTCTCCAACACCACAGTTCAAAAGCATCAATTCTTCGGCGCTCAGCTTTCTTCACAGTCCAACTCTCACATCCATACATACTCAGCCTTAAAAACGAAACCCTGCAAATTGTGACCACATGGATGGACTTTGAGGGCATTCAGTTCAATTCAGTTCAGTTGCTCAGTCGTGTTTGACTTTTTGCGACCCCACAGACTGCAGCACGCCAGGCTTCCCCTGTCCATCACCAGCTCCCGGAGGATGCTCAAACTCATGTCCATCCAGTCAGTGATGCCATCCAACCATATCACCCTCTGTCGTCCCCTTCTCCTCCTGCCTTCAATCTTTCCCAGCATCAGGGTCTTTTCCAATCAATCAGTTCTTTGCATCAGGTGGCCAAAGTATTGGAGCTTCATCATCAGTCCTTCCAATGAATATTCAGGACTGATTTCTTTAGGACTGACTGGTTGGATCTCCTTGCAGTCCAAGGAACTCTCAAGAGTCTTCTCCAGCACCACAGTTCAAATACGCTGGCTAGGAGATCAGAAAAGGAGGATGCAACGAGGTCAACAGTTCAAAAGCATCAATTCTTCGGCGCTCAGCTTTCTTCACAGTCCAACTCTCACATCCATACATACTCAGCCTTAAAAACGAAACCCTGCAAATTGTGACCACATGGATGGACTTTGAGGGCATTCAGTTCAATTCAGTTCAGTTGCTCAGTCGTGTTTGACTTTTTGCGACCCCACAGACTGCAGCACGCCAGGCTTCCCCTGTCCATCACCAGCTCCCGGAGGATGCTCAAACTCATGTCCATCCAGTCAGTGATGCCATCCAACCATATCACCCTCTGTCGTCCCCTTCTCCTCCTGCCTTCAATCTTTCCCAGCATCAGGGTCTTTTCCAATCAATCAGTTCTTTGCATCAGGTGGCCAAAGTATTGGAGCTTCATCATCAGTCCTTCCAATGAATATTCAGGACTGATTTCTTTAGGACTGACTGGTTGGATCTCCTTGCAGTCCAAGGAACTCTCAAGAGTCTTCTCCAGCACCACAGTTCAAATACGCTGGCTAGGAGATCAGAAAAGGAGGATGCAACAAGGTCAGAGGGCATTAAAGTGAAATAAGTCAGACAGAGGAAGACAAATCCTTTATGATCCCATTTATATTTGGAATCTAGAAAAACAACCAAACTACCCCAAACTCATAGAAAAAGAGATTGGATTTGTGCTTACCAGAGGTGGGGCTTGCTCCTTGGAAGAAAAGCTATAACAAACCTAGACAGTGTGTATTAAAAAGCAGAGACATCACTTGGCTGACAAAGGTTCATATAGTCAAAGCTATGGGTTTTCCAGGAGTCATGTACAGGTGTGAAAGTTGGACTGCAAAGAAGGCTGAGCGCTGAAGAATTGATACATTTGAACTGTAGTGCTGGAGAAGACTCTTGAGAGTCCTTTGGACTGCAAGGAGATTAAACCAGTCAGTCCTAAAGGAAATCAACCCTGAATGTTCACTGGAAGGACTGATGCTGAAGCTGAAGCTCCAATACTTTGACTGATATTCCAGTGTGCATGGCTCTTCCTGGTAATACTGGGAATTGGATTAAATGCTGTTTTTCCCTTCTAGAGTGAAAGTTTCCAGGTCAAGCCCAAAACATGGTCATTTACTGAACCTCAGTTTTATTGTTGCTGGTGTTGTTTAGTAGCCAAGTTGTATCTGACTCTTTGCGACCCCAGAGACTGTAGCCTGCCAGGCTCTTCTGTCCGTGGCATTTCCCAGGCAGAAGGACTGGAGTGAATTGCAATTTCTTTCTCCAGGAGATCTTCCTAACCCAGGAATCAAACCCATGTCTCCTGCATTGGCATGTGGATTCTTTAACACTGAGCCACCAGGGAAGCCTGAACCTCAGTTTACTCATCTGTAAATTGGAGCTATTAATAGTACTTTGTAGGATTTTCCTGGAGGTGAAAGGAACCCAGCTCAGTGTCTGACACACAGTGTCTGTCTCAGCACTTTTGTGCTGTCCCATCCCTTGGGGATGGGCAGTGGGTGATGGGCTCTGATCCCAGCAAGGCCTGCCCACATTCCCAAGCCACCCAAGGCTAATTGTCTCTCTCAAGAACAACCCCCGGATTTGCCCCACCTTAAAAAGCCCTTGAGCTCTCAGAAGGACAACCACATAAGAGAACAGAACATTAGAGAAAATTGCTTGTCTAAAACAGACAAATAATTTTCATTTCATTCTTACTTCTGTGTTCTACTTTCTCTCTCTCCTTGCTGTTCTTTTTCCTACAGAAGCCAGGCATGAGAGTGATATTATTCCTATAAATTCTTTAGATGGATTACATAATAATCTAGACTGGAGACTTCAAAAAAGAAAGGCAACCGCCTGGTAAATGGACAGAAATCTCTGCAACTGTTTAGAGCCAAAGCCCAGGCCCCTCCTTAGCTCCTGTCACTCAGGAGCTGACTGGCCTCATTCTCAGGGTTCCCAAAGACAGTCATGGCTGCACACGCTCAGAGCTGCATGGCCCAGCTTCCCGGCTGATCAGAATCACCTGGGATGCTAGTAAAAATGCAGATTCCTGGGCCCCATGCCAGATCCGAACCAGATTCTCCTGGAGGGAGACCTACGTATTTGCAAATACACAGTATACATTTAACAAGTGGCCACAGGCACTTCTTAACATCAGGAAAATATGACCAGCACTGCTATAAATGGAGAAAACTTGAGTAATTTTCAAACTTGGCTGCAAATTAGAGTCTCCTGGGGACCTTTAAAAGCCCCCAATGCTCGGTTAAATCAGAATCGTAATCACCTTGAATCATGTGCAGGAGTCATTGGGAAGACCTCTGACTATGTGCATGTGGGCCAAGAGTCCAGGGTTCTAACACTGGCTTTGCCACTAACCCATTGAGCAGCATCTCTAGTCCTGAGCTTCACACACGCAAAATGAAGGACACGGACTAGCCCACAGAGAAAACACTTCCTGTCATGTGTATCAGTCTGATTGACTGGAGGTGGCTGCTTGGGCTGCAATATTGAGAAGGATTCCAGAGTTCAGACTGCACTAAATAGAAAACAGTGGATCAATTAGTGATGTCTGCCACAGGTGCAGATTAGAGGGTGATGGGTTGTGTGTCAAGAGTTTGCTATCTCTGGACTAGATCATCTATCAGGTTCCCTCTGAGCCTCAACGACATAATAATAATGACAATAGCACCAGATTTATTGTAAAGAATAATTGAGATAATCTATGCAAATATCTTGTAGCCNAGTGGATCAATTAGTGATGTCTGCCACAGGTGCAGATTAGAGGGTGATGGGTTGTGTGTCAAGAGTTTGCTATCTCTGGACTAGATCATCTATCAGGTTCCCTCTGAGCCTCAACGACATAATAATAATGACAATAGCACCAGATTTATTGTAAAGAATAATTGAGATAATCTATGCAAATATCTTGTAGCCTATAAAGTGCTATACAGATGTTAGTTATTATGATAACAGTTATTATTTTAGTTCCAGGATGCTATTCCTTTGACACTTTTTAAGGCAGAGTAATGAGCAACAAGTGGCCTGTCTGGGTGGCAGTGAGATGTCTGGGTCAAAATGTACTAATGGATTGGGAATCACATGGGGTTATATCAATAGACGAATTTGGAAAACTCAGCAGTGGCCACAGGACTGGAAAAGTTCAGTTTTCATTCCAATCCCAAAGAAAGGCAATGCCAAAGAATGCTCAAACTACCACACAATTGCACTCATCTCACACACTAGCAAAATAATGCTCAAAATTCTCCAAGCCAGGCTTCAACAGTTTGTGAACCGTGAACTTTCAGATGTTGGAGCTGGATTTATAAAAGGCAGAGGAACCAGAGATCAAATTGTCAACATCCGCTGGGTCATCGAAAAAGCAAGATAATTCCAGAAAAACATCTACTTCTGCTTTATTGACTACACCAAAGCCCTTGAAGATGTGGATCACAACAAACTGTGGAAAATTCTGAAAGAGATGGGAATACCAGACTGCCTTATCTGCCTCCTGAGAAAGCTGTATGCAGGTCAAAAACCAACGGTTAGAACCAGACATGGAACAATGAACTGGTTCCAAATTGGGAAAGGAGTACATCAAGGCCGTATACTGTCACCCTGCTTATTTAACTTATGTGTCTGCATATAAATATGCATCATGCAAAATGCCAGGCTGGATAAAGCCCAAGCTGGAATCAAGATTGCTGGGAGAAGTATCAATAACCTCAGATATGCAGATGATACCATCCTTATGGGCAGAAAGCGAAGAGGAACTAAAGAGCCTCTTGATGAAAGTGAAAGAGAAGAGTGAAAAAGCTGGCTTAAAACTCAACATTCAAAAAACTAAGATCATGGCACCTTGTCCCATCACTTCATGGCAAACAGATGGGGAAACAATGGAAACAGTGACAGACTTTATTTTCTTGGGCTCCAAAATCACTTCAGATGATGACGGCAGCCATGAAATTAAAATACATTTCCCCCTTGGAAGAAAAGCTATGACAAACCTAGACACCATATTAAAAAGCAGAGACATTACTTTGCTGACAAAGGCCTGTCTAGTCAAAGCTATGTTTTTTCCAGTAGTCATGTACGGATGTGAGAGTTGGACCACAAAGAAGGCTGAGAGCCAAAGAATTGATGCCTTTGAACTGTGGTTTTGGAGAAGACTCTTGAGAGTCCCTCGGACTGCAAGGAGATCCAACCAGTCCATCCTAAAGGAGATCAGTCCTGAATATTCATTGGAAGGACTGATGCTGAAGTTGAAGCTCCAATACTTTGGCCACCTGATGCGAAGAACTGACTCACTGGAAAAGACCCTAATGCTGGGAAAGACTGAAGGCAGGAGAAGGGGATGACAGAGAATGAGATGGTTGGATGGCATCACTGACTTGATGGACATGAGTTTGAGCAAGCTCTGGGAGTTGGTGATAGACAGGGGAAGCTTGGTGCTGCAGTCCACGGGGTCGCAAAGAGTCGGACACAACTGAGTGGCTGAACTGAAACTGACAGGAATGGACGATTGAAATCACTCAGGGTTTCAAAGCTAATACACTTCCCCCACCTCCCCCAAACCTAACTGAAGAATGAAATGGTAGAAGGAAGGCAATAAATTGGGTTCTGGATTCCAGAGAACACCTCTGGCCCCATAAGAACCTATTGAACATATAGTTTCTCTACTCACAGGCAGGATTATAACTAAGGATACCCTCCACCCCATCTATCCATCAAACCATCCATTCATCCACCTGTACACCCATATAACCATCTTTCCACTCATCCCTGCACTCATCTACCTGTGTATCCATTCAACTATGTAGCTGCATATAGTAAGCATTTACTATGTACCAGGCATATTCTAGGTTCTGGGATACAGGTGGGGCTGCGATGCTGTGCAACTCCAGGGAGCAGTGTGCATGTAGAAATTCACACAGGTACCACACAGATAAGATATTTGCATAGATCCATGGGAAACAGAGTTGAACGAGACAGGGGAGGTCTTGGATGGCATAAATCTTTCCTTCTAGAAAGAGGACAGAAAATAAACAAGCAAAGAAAATGAATGAACAAAATTGTTTCACATAGTAATAAGTTCTTAGAAGAAATCAAAACGGGGACATGACAGGCGGTGACAGGTGAGGGACAGGGTGGGCACTGAGTTTGGATAGGGTGACCAGGAAGGGTGATATCTGAACAAAGGCCTGAATGATAAGCCCCAGCGTGCCATGAAAGCTTAAGTCATGAGTCTATCAGGCGGAAAGAATAGCACGTGCCAAGGTCTTGAGGTGGGAACAATTCTAGGAGCCGAAATAATACCAACGTGACTAGGGCTTGTTGTGTGAAGGAGTGAGTGATAAGAGATGGATGCATTTAGGGCTTCAGCAGCTGGGTGAATGGTTCACGCACTTATTGAGATGGAGAAGACGGAGGGAGAGCTAGCTGGTGGGAAGTGAATCAAATGACCTTTTTTGGTCATGTTACCCTCAGGTGCACATTAGACGTTCAATGGAGATACTGCATAGCTAATGGGGTTTAGTAGTTTGGAACTCAGAGGTCAGGGCAGAGGTATGAGTTTGAGAATAGTAGTGGACACGGGGATTGCTTGTCTAATACCCATACCCCTTCTCATGGTAACTACCTAATTTATACTCTGTTGTCCACATCTCCCTGTGCTTGGGGGAATAACTCCATCCATGCGCTAGGAGTGGAGTACAATGCTCAAGTCTAAGCAACAGTGGGCCCCATCCTCTGGCCATGTGACTGGTCTGGAGTGGGCACTGGATCCTATTTGAGTCAATGAAACTAAAGAAGGCAAGTGTTAAGGTTTTCTGGCCTTCTCGAGAATATCCTGGAAGAAACCTCCTCTCTCTCCCTGACCATGAAAAATCTGAAAGCCATTGGCAGCCATTCTGCCAGCTGGGTGGGGGTGGGGCAGTTTGCAGATGACGGATTGACACGGTGGAAGGTCGAGCAGAAGGCACGAGAGACCAAAAGGTAAAGGTCTTTTAGTCTCTGAGGCCTACTCTGCATCAAAGTTTTGTGAGACAAGAAATCCACCCAAGGATCTAAACCAGATTGGGCTATGCCCTCTGTTTGTTGCAGCTCAATATAGCCCAGTGGATATAATAGACGTGGTGCTAGACGCCATCTTCTCGGAAGAGAGTGTAGATGAACCAGGGGGTGAGTGGACACAGAGGAAGGGGGCTGTGACTGCTGAAGGCAGCAGCCCTCTGGATCTTCTACTGAAGAGGAAGTGAAAGCCCTGGGGGAAAAACTCAGTGCCGGAGTAGCTAGCTATGAACAACCTCTGCCATCAGCCGGCTCTGTGAGTTCTGGCAACTCATTCAACCTCCCTGAGCCTCAGTTCACTCCTCTGCAAAAAGGAGGTAACAATACCCACAACGAAGGATGGTATGAGGGTTACTGATGTGAAGAATGTACTGGGCTCTGCGTGTGAAGCTTTCTGCACCTCCCTTTATTCTTGTCCTTGGTGGCATGATCCTCTCCATGCATTCTGAGAGACGCTGAGTCATTTCATTATAAAATTTAAAAAACGTAAGTGCTCCCTGAAATGACTCTGTCTCCAGAGAAGCAGTTGATCGTCAGGAACATTTGTTCCCCCTCTGCATGCATGTATCACATTTGAGCATGAAAATAGATGCTCTAATTAAGAGAGAAAGAAGCATGAGCTTCAGACTGGTGGCTGCTCAGTGATGACTCACATGGAACAGGAAGGAAAGGCTGCTTCTAACAGGGGGTCACCTGTTAGATGACCTGAGAGGCCCCAAAGGTGGGAAACACACAGAGCTTTTCCAGAACTGGAATGTAACTACTGGAGACTGAACCAGTCACAGGAGGCCAGGATGCTGGTTATGGAGGGGTTAACCTCCCTAAACCTTCTCCCCAAAGGGTAGAGAATAAGGTCGTCCCAGCCTGTTGCCATACATCTCATCCACTGGGGAAACATTTCTTGGTTGGGGCCAAGTTTCAGCTCTGCTATTTAATAGCTCCATTACCTGGGCATGTTGTTTAATGGTCCTGTACTCTGTTCTTTCATCTATAAAACATAAGACTGGGAGAGTAATTCTTCTAAGTGTGCTTATATATTGCTGGCAAGAATGCAAAACAGTAGACCTCCTATAGGAGGGAATTTGGCAGTATCTAGTTAAATTACATATGCATTTATCCTTTGACCCAGCAATCCTACTTCTAGGAATCTGTCCAAAAACCACAATGGCAAAATGGAAAAGATATATGCACAAAGCTACTTGTTGCAGTATGGTTTGTGGTAGCAAAAGGCTGGAAACAATCCAAATGCCCATCAGCTGGGGACTGGTTGAGTCAACTATGGTCCATCCATGCAATGGAGTTCCAAGCAGCAGCTAAAATGGTGAGGACTATTTAGAGATACTCCTTTGGGGTGATCTCCCAGCTACAATGTTAAGTGAAAACACGTAAGGTGGAGAATACATGAAAAGATGTGCAGCATCCTTAGTTACTAGAGAAATCTAAACCCAAACTACAATGGGGTGTCAGCTCACACTGGTCAGAAAGGCCACCACCAAACAGTCTACAAATAACAAACACTGGAGACTGTGGAGGAAAAAACCCTCCTACACTGTTGGTGGGAATGTAAACTGGTAAAGCCACTGTGGAAAACAGTATGGCGGTTCCTCAAAAACCTCCTGGGCATATACCCAGAAAAGATGAAAATTCTAATGTGAAAAGATACATGCACCCCAACGTTCACAGAAGCACTATTTACAACAGCCAAGACACGGAAGCAACCTAAATGTCCACTGACAGATGAATGGATAAAGAAGATGGGTGTGTGTGTGTGTGTGTGTGTGTGTGCACATACATACAGTGGACTGTAACTACTGGATACATGCAATTACATACATATACACACAATGGAACATTACTCAGGCATGAAAAAGAGTGAAACAGCGCCGCCATCTGCAGAAACACAGGGGCAACTAGAGATTATCACACTAAGTGAATGAAGTCAGAGAATTACACATATCTTATGGTATCACTTAGAGAATCTACAAAAGTGATACAAAGAACTTATTTACAAAATAGAGAGAGACTCATCAACAGAAAACAAACTTATGGTTACCAAAGCAGAAAATGGGACGGGGAGGGAGGGATAAATTAGGAGTTTGGGATTAACGGATACACAGTACTATATGTAAAGCAGATAAACAACGAAGACCTACTGTATAGTACAGGGAACTATATTCAATATCTTATGATAACCTATAATGGAAAGGAATCTGAAAAATTATATATATATATGCACACACATATATTTGTGAAACTGAATCACTTTGCTGTACACCTGAAAATAACACAACAGTGTAAGACGACTACACTTCAATAAAAAGTATTACAAAGTTAAAAAGCAAACACATGGGGGAAATTTTAAATCAGTAACATGCAAACCCAGAGTGTGAGTTAATGGCATGTAAAGCGTGATCTGAATAGAGGAGTCAGGAGCATTCAGTGCTTCTGTCTGTTTCATATGGGATGTTTCTGACAAGCTACTAACAGATAAACTGTTAGGAATAAAGGCTTCCCTTCCTCTCCCCAAAAGGAAAAAAAAAAAGGAAAGGTGGAGAAAAGTATGTTTAGTATACAGCCATTTATTCAAGAAAGGAGGAAGAGAGCATGTATACATGTGTAAACACACACAGAGCATTTTTAATTGGGATAGGAACCAGTTTTTTTTGAATGATTACCTATAGAGAGCTGTGACAAACTTAGACAGCATATTAAAAAGCAGAGACATCACTTTGCCAACAATGGTCCATATAGTCAAAGTTATGGTTTTTCTAGTAGGCATGTATAGATGTGAGAGTTGGAACATGAAGAAGGCTGAGTGTCAAAGAATTGATGCTTTTGAATTGTGGTGATGGAGAAGACTCTTGAGAGTCCCTTGGACTGCAAGGAGATCAGGAAATCAACCCTGAATACTCCCTGGAAGGACTGATGCTGAAGCTGAAGCTCTAATACTTTGGCCACCTGATGCAAAGAGCCAACTCGCTGGAAAAGACCCTGATGCTGGGAAAGATTGAGGGCAGGAGGAGAAGGGGCAGGCAGCAGAGGATGAGATGGTTGGAGAGCGTCACCGACTCGATGGACATGAGTCTGAGCAAGCTCTGGCAGACAGTGGAGGACACAGGAGTTTAGCATGCTGCGGTCCACAGGGTTGCTCAGGGTCTGACATGACTTAGTGGCTGAGTAACAACGGTAACTTGCGAAAGGAGGCGGAAAGGGAAGAAGTCTAGATTTCTCTGAAAGTGCCTCATAACACCATTCCACTTTTGTAGATGTTTGAAATCTTCCATAATACAATGTATGTATTTTAAAATGCTTCTTCCTTTGACTTCACACTAACCAATGGACCACACTGCATGGCAAAGAGCCGCCCCAACCTAAGGCTTTACCCTGGACTTTTATGTGAGGGGCAGAAGCCTTTTCTTGGTTAAGTGACTGAATGTTTAACATCTTTGTTCCACAGCTTAACCTCCCCTAACTGATACACAATCCTGCCATTTATCTTCCAGGGTTTGGCTTAGCCTTTCCTTCCTGGCTTGAAAGGTTTGGATTCATTTCAGAGGGGAGCAGTCCTTCTTTCTTAATAGGTTCTCCAGGAGATGGAAACCATGAATCTGGACCCCACCTCCTCCTTGGCTCCATCCCCAGGCCCACAAAGGAGTTGGAGATATATTTGGAGCTCTATATATTTTTTCCGTTCACTTGTTCAGGGTTGATTTCCTGTTCACTTGTTTGGCACAATGGGTTCTGATTCTTTATCTTTAAAATACAGAGTTCTTTCATTTAAATCTTACAGTGACACCAGCCTTTTAAGCAGATAAAAGTAAGCTCTGGTTAAAATAGAGAAGAATTCAGATCCCTAAGGTCTCAGCTCCCTTTGCAGCAAGGCCTACCACTTGTCCACATCATCATTGTTTCCCCTCTTTCTCCTTTGTTAATAGAAGCCCTATTTTAAGCTGGGCATACTGCTGCCTAGAAAAGAAGAGACTCTTCTCAAAGCTTCCTTTGCAGCTATGTACAGTCAGGTGACTACTATATCCCAGCCAGTAAGAAACAAATGGAAATGTTGTATATGATTTCTGATCTCATTAAAATGAAGGAAGAATTTCCTTTCCCCACCCCTACCTCCATTCCACTACCTAAAACACAGATGCAATAGCTGGAGCTCTAGCAGCCATCTTGGATTACGAAAACAAGGGCCACATCCTAGGGATCGCAGCGCAGAGAACTGGAGAGAGCCTACATCCCTAATAGCCTGTGACATCACCACACCAGCTCTGAGGTATCTACTTCTGAACTTTGTAAAAGAAGTAAACATTTGAGAGAATAAACTTCTATCTTATTTAAGCCACTGTTATTTTATGATTTAAAATAAACAGCTTAATCCTAATCAATGTTTTCACACACATACACTCTCCCTCCACCTCAACAGCAGATCTAAAGTACCCCTGCAAGGTTCTAGACTGCTGTGGACCACCACTCTGGCTACAGAAAAACAACACAGGCTTTGTGAAGTACACTGGTTCGTAAAGCTTCTGCCTAGAACTGAAACATGTTATTTCAGCTCACATTTCATTGACCAAAGCAAGTCATGTGACCAAATCTGATGGCAATGGGGTGGAGATGCATAGTGCTCTAAGAGAGGGGCAGGAAAAATTTGGAAATAATAAAAATCCATCTTATATGAAAAAAATAAGACCTAGAGAAGTAAAATGGCTCACCTGAGGTTGTACAGGCAGAGTTAGATCCCAGATGGGGCTGATTCCAGCTCTAATGCTTTTCCATTCGACTTCATTGTCTCTCAAAAGGATCACGTGATTTGGGAATTTACAATGGCTCCCAAGGACACAGTGCTTGGCAAACCCAGGCTCATATTCCAGGTCCTTGTCTCCATGACTGCTCCCTTTCTTTCAGTCTTCTTGGGGATAGCATTTATAACTTGGCTTCTCATCCCATTTCTCTCTTCTTCCCCACTTTGGGGGTCCCAAGTATCAAAATTTGTGATCACAGCAGAGACTAGGACGTGCAGCACTGCCTTAACTCTGGGAAGGGTCATAGAACATGTGGAGGAATGTGTGAAACAATTTCTGCACACAAGCTTGGACACTTCCAGGGGTAAAGAGAACCAGTTAAAGAAACCAACACGTCCATCCTGGGAAACTTTGAACGAACTCAGATATTTTAAGGATACAAGCAAAAGTTGGGAGGATAGGCATATTCCCAGCTGAGAGGCAGGAAAGAACTGTAGAGATTCTATGTCCATTTTTCTCCTGTTGTGTGAGGTGTTTCTGCTCATTGATCTTCCAAGCCACTAATTTGATTTTCCGCAGTAAGCAATCTACCTAATTTTCTCATATGAATTCTATCAGTTCAAGAAGAGCTGCTTATTTGACTAAGAGAAAATGAGAAAAAAAAAGCAGGTGGGGGTGGGGGTGGGGAAGAAACAGTAAAAAGTAAAATGAAGAACAGGTATAAAATAAGATGGGTAGGAGTACAGTCAAGAATATCAGTTATGATACCAAGAGACAAAGACAACCCACAATACACTTATAAAATAAAATATATGGACAAGAGGACACAAAGTAAAATGTGAGGATTTCCTTGGTGGTGGTCCAGTGGTTAAGAATCCAGCTTGCAGTGCAGGGGATGTGGGTTTGAACCCTGGTCAGGGAAGTAAGGTCCCACCTGCTGCAGAGCAGCTAAGCCCATGCACGGCAACTTCTGAGCCCAGGTGCTCTGGAGCACGCAACACCACTATGCACACTCAACATAACCATGCACACATGTAACAAAGCTCCCATGTGTCACAACTAAGACTCGACCTGTGTGTGCATTTGTTGCTAAGTCTCCTGTCCGAACCTTTTGTGATCCATATGGACTGTAGCCCGCCAGGCTCCTCTGTCCATGGGATTCTCCAGGCAAGAATACTGGAGTGGGGTGCCATCTCCTTCTCCAGGGGACCTTCCTGACCCAGGGGTCAGACTCCCATCTGCTGCTTGGCAGGCAGATACTTTACCACTCAGCCACCTCCTGACCTGATGCAGTCAAATAAATAATANCCAGGCTCCTCTGTCCATGGGATTCTCCAGGCAAGAATACTGGAGTGGGGTGCCATCTCCTTCTCCAGGGGACCTTCCCGACCCAGGGGTCAGACTCCCATCTGCTGCTTGGCAGGCAGATACTTTACCACTCAGCCACCTCCTGACCTGATGCAGTCAAATAAATAATATTTTTAAAAACAAAAAATAAATCCCAGTTGGATTAACATTTTAAATAAAAATTAAATTAGCAGAAAATTTAAACACTATAATTTTAATAAGACAGGAATTCTTAATGTTGTAAAGAAAAATAAAGATTATATTTTCACTATGCAAAATTAAATTTTGCATGTGTTGAAAAATAATAAAGTCGATGGCACTTGGGGGAAACTATTTTTGCAATACATATGGCAGATAAAGGATTAAATCCGTAACATTTCAAGTGCTCCAAAAATTGATTAAAAATTGATTAAGAAATATATTCTGATAGAAACAGGTGAATGTAAGTAGGCAATGATGTTCATGCTCTCCATAAGTCAAGGAAATGGACATGAAAATAAAAGAGAGAGATAACCATCAGATTGGCAAAACAAACAGAAAAACAACCCCCCACCCCCAAATGATAATGTTCAGTCTTGGTAAGGATGAGGGGAGCTAAGCCACTCATACATCTGCTGGTGGAAATGTCAATCGCTGGAGCCTTTTTGGAAGATGATCTAGTAATATCTAGTAAAATTAAAAAGGAAAAGCCTGCACATGTCACATACCACACATTCACGTATATGGTATCTCTGAAAGGGAGCTTCCCACATGACTCAATGGTAAAGAATCCGCCTGGAAGGCAGGAGACATGGGTTCCAGAAGGTTCTATCCCTGGGCTGGAAAGGTAACCTGAAGGAGGAAATGGCAACCCACTCCAGTATTCTTGCCTGCAGAATCCTCTGGACAGAGGAGCCTGGTGGGCTACAGCCCATCGAGTGGAAAAGTGTCAGACACGATTGGGCAAACATATCAAGCATGCACATCTCGTTTCTTTCAACATATCTCTGAAAGAAAAGCTGAGAAACTGGCAATAGAGGTCAATCATCTAAGGAGAAGTAAACCAGGTTCTGGAAAACAGGGATGGGTGGGCAACTTTTATATCATGATAGTCTTTTGTACATTTTGAACTTTATATTGATATATACCTTTTAGTCAACAAATTTAAAAAATCTTTTGTAATATTTTTTATTTTAGAGCTTTTTTTTTTTAATAGGTGTTTATAGCTACAATTTTTCCTCTAAGAACTTTCACTGTATTTTGGCAGGCTGTGTTTTCAGAAACAAGTACTTGTGTTTTAAGTAGCACGAGGCACTTTGATTTCTCTTCCCCTTGGTGAACCACTGGGATCATGTGATGGTGGGGGGATGGGGTGAGGGGGGGCCAGGGACAACAGTCTGCCCCATCAGCGGCTCTCAGACCCCAAGTGACAAGTATACAGTCAGCATCTTGAGCTGAATGTGATTCCAAAAATGTAAAGGCACGTGTATTGGGTTGGCTAAAAAGTTCATTCAGGTTTTCCAACCCCAGATGAACTTTTTGGCCAACCTGATATTTCTTCCAGTGTGGCCTTGATGTAAGCCAATCCCTTTTCTAGAGCTCAATCAAAGAAACTGGATCCATCCCCATAACGGAGGAAGGACTGTGTTGTGATGAGTGAGAGATAATGTGTCCAGCAGGAGCCGGACCCCCTTCTATGCATGGCTTTCAGCGTACACTCTGGCTACAAAGCCCCAAAGACATGACTGCCCTGTATCTGGCTCGTCCCCTCTCTTCCCTCCCCAGCACCACCTGTGCACTTACCCGGCTCCATCCTTTCTCCTCAATATCATTCATCACTTTCTCACACTTAATTTACTTAATGTTTATTGTATATTATCTGCCCCCTTACCCCCCACCACTTCCCCACCTACCCCTACAAAGCTCCAGGGGAACTGACAATTCCACCTGCTTTGTCCATTGATATATCCAAAGTTCCTAAAACAGAACCTGGCACCTNCTTAATGTTTATTGTATATTATCTGCCCCCTTACCCCCCACCACTTCCCCACCTACCCCTACAAAGCTCCAGGGGAACTGACAATTCCACCTGCTTTGTCCATTGATATATCCAAAGTTCCTAAAACAGAACCTGGCACCTGGTGGAAACTTTTTAGATCTTTATTAAATGAATGTGTCTCAGACTGGGAAAAAGGTTTCTAAGCTTGATGTCAAAGGAAAAAACCCACAGGGAAATAAGACTTTCAGGCTTCTCTGTATAAAGGTATAAAATTGCTGAGACACAATCAAAACAAACAACTGAAGTATCTAACAATGGGATATCAATAAATATTATAAATATACAATGGATATATTAATAATACATATTACACATCCACACAGTTGCAAAGAGTCAGACATGAGTGGAGCGACTGAACAACATACAATGGAACACCTCCAGCCATTTGGAGTGGTGATGCACATCAACACATGCGGTCCTGACGAAGGCGGTGTGAGATACCCGGAACTGAGAAGAGCCAGTTCCAAAGAGCTCACCGTCTGTGTTTGAGAAGGTATACAGAAAATCCGTATACAAAGGTTTGTATACAAAAAAAACAAAACAAAAAACCTTTGTATACAAAGGTATAGGAAAACCTTGGGGACTTCCTTCCTCAAGGGTAACCGCTCAATAGAAAAGTCATTAAAACAGTAATTTTAGTAGCACGTTGATTATCATTAATTTTGCCCTTAGGAATTCATGAGATAGTACAGGGGTGCGCCCAACAATCCAGAAAACTCTTCAAATTCTGTGTTTCATAATTACTGCTTTTTTGCATTCTAATTGTCTTAAAAGGCGTTTCCTACACTAGATGATAAATTCCTGGAAAGCAAGGACAAAATGTATGTATCTGTACTCTTCACTCTTAACCCACATATTATAAGTGTATTATTATAATGATACATATTATAATTATATGTATTATTACTTAATACATATTTTTAACTCTAGGGAAAACACAAACAAAGCAAAAATGAAAAGGAATTCTAGAAAAGTGTCTGGAAAGATAGAAAGATGAGCTTGTCTCCAGATGTTTTACGTGTGGTGGAATGTGGTTTCTACTGCTTTTCTGTATTTTATCACTCTTCTATAATAAACATGTACAAATGGAAATGAATAAGTTATTTTGGGGTTTCCCTGGTGATTCAGTGGTAAAGAATCCGCCTGCCAATGCAGGAGACATGGGTTCGATCCCTGACCTGGAAAGATCCCACTTGCTAAGGAGCAACTGGGCCTGTGCACCATGACTGCTAAGCCTGTGCTCCAGAGCCCAGGAGCCACAACTACTGAGCTCACGGCTGCAACTACTGAAGCCCAAGCACCCTCGAGACCATGACCTGCAACAGGATAAGCCACCACAATAAGCCTGCATGCCACAACTTGAGAGTAGCTCCTGGTCGCTGCAACTAGAAAAAAGCCCTCTCAGCAAAGAACCAGCACAGCCAAAAATAAAATAAACTTATTTTCATAAAGTTATTTTTGACTAAAAATTAATAAATTGAAATGAAAAGGCAAATATCAAACTAGGAAAATTAAATACAACATAGGTGATTCATAAAGGATCCATGCCTTTAATATACAGAGTTTTTTAAATCAATAAGAACGCCTTCCTTTCCTTTTCCTTCTCTGCCCCAACTTCCTGAACAATTTGATACTAAAGTCATTAGGCGAGCAGAACAAGGCAGGCATCCCCATTAGTCACTGGGGTGGACGGATGCACACATATGTAGAATGATAAACAACAAATTCAGGATAGCAGTCTCCCCTGGAAAGGGCAGGAGGGTGGAAACGAGGAAAGTGACATCAGGGAAGGCTCATGAGGATCTTCCAGTGTATCTGCGAGGTTGTTCTTTTTTAAAGTCTGAAGCAAGTCTGGTAAAATGTAAAAAACTTGGCAGAAAAGGCAAGTGGACAAGGGGTGCCTGTTATTCTGATGCTAGAACTACTCCATTAAAAAATACTGGGAGGGAGGGAGGGAGGAGGCAAGGGGGAGAGGAAGGAAGGGGGCAAGGGAGGATGAATGAATGACTCTCCTTCCTCCCTTGGTTTCAGGGAGGTTAAGTGCTCGCCCCGAGGTCACATAGCATGTGATGACATCTCCCCATGGCCTCTCTGCCAGCCAGTGTTGAGTCCCTCATGCAGTTCAATCAGCCCCACCAGGAAGCAGCTCCATCTAGAAACACACCACCTGGTTTGCTTGGGCGCACAGTCTGGAGGTTTGATCAGGTTCAAGGACTTGGACCTAAGAATGTCTATAGACTGTTCACACTTGGGCTCCTGGGGCAGTTAGATGCCCAGGGAGGATCTAGTGTCTGAAGGATACCGAAAAACATCCTCCCAGGCCAGGGCAGTGGAGCAGGGGCTTGGAGGGGCGAGGAGGCAGGTCCTTCCTCCCTCCCCACCACTCCCCTCCTCTGCACACCCTCCTGACCACCTGAAACCCTGGACCAAAGAAACAGCCGACTGTGATTCTCCAAGGCCCACAGTGGGGAGGGGTCAGCTCGGAAGGAGTTCTGACCTTTTCCATTGTTCTTCAGGATCTGGGCTATTTCTGGGGTAGGTGGACCACTGGGATATTCATCTGCCCCAGTGAGCCTCCAGCAGGACTCTGTGAGCTGCTGCTTTAAGAAACACAGATAATGTCCAGAGACTCACTCTGCTCCTTTCCTCCCTCTCCCAAAGCTACACACAGAACGGCCTGCGCCTCCTAGCCAGTCATCCTAGAGTCTTCCCAAGGCCACTGATAACTCATCCCATTTGCCGGGGATTGCTGCGTTGGGACTGTGTTTGTCCAGGAGCTTGGTGACATCCTAAAGAGGTTGGTACAATAAGAGCTCCATTTTACCCAGAGGCTTAGGAGAGGCAGAGTCTGGTATGACCAGATTCAGTTCTAGGGCCTTAATCTTCCTGAGCCTCAAGGTTCACATCTGCAAAATGGGGAGAAATGCCAGACATCCATCAGAGGGGCTGCTGGCCCCGAGGGCAGGCAGTATCCTCATTGTGAAGGACTATTCTGTGTATTATGGGATATTTAACATCCCTGGCCCCAGCCCACTGTGTGCCCCCACTCCCTGGCACAACCTAGATGCCCCAGGCATTTCTAAGTGTCCTCTAGGCCAGCACTTCAGTTGGGAGACTCTAAACTTTTTGAAGGCAAGGACCATGTCACTGGGTCACCAGAGCCCAGTGCCCAGAGGGGCTTGATTTGACTTTGCTCCTTCCGTGAATTTTCAGCTTCCCAGGTGGTGCTAGAGGTAAAGAACCTGTCTGCAACGCAGGAGACCCAATGAGACAAAGCTCAGCTCTGTCCCTGGGTCAGGAAGATCCCCTGGAGAAGGAAATGGCAACCCACTCCGGTATTTTTGCCTGGAGAACCCCATGGACAGAGGAGCCTGGTGGGCTACAGTCCATGAGCCAACTCTTTGCGACTTTCAGTTTTACCTCTGGAGCACTGATGTGATTAGGACAGACACCTAGTCCAGCATCCATGGTCCTCACCCCAGCTGTTGCCTGGCTGAGGACAAGGAGACAGGATGGACACAGCAACAGCCTGGTGGGGAGATGGGACAGTCTGCTACCACCTTGTGAGTCCCAGAGTTCAGCGCAGTGGGACTTTGGCCGACAGAGGCCTGCAGTAGGGTGAGGTGTCAGGAAGTGGGGGCCAGAACCCAGAGTGACACCGCCAAGCTTTCGGGGCAGAGTGATATGACACTTGCAGTCAGACTGGCCTGACCCCAGTCCAAATGGCTTGCCTTTCCCTGAGGCCTAGCCTACATGCTCCAGGCTCCTTGGCTCCTCTGCCCAGAGCGTTGATGGTGATATACTCCATGGCCCTGGGTCCCCTTATGGGCACGCCAGCTTCTGGGAACACACCTAGCACAAGCCCCTGGGGGCAGGACACCTGAGCCTTCTTCCTCATCTGAATATAGGAATCTGGCACTCTCACTGAAGTCACACAGTGCCTCTAAAGAACACGGGATCCTGCCACTCTGTTCACATCCTGACCCTTCCCATCAAGAAGCAGCTGGGCATCAGATAACCCTGATGGCAAGTCCTGGTTTTGGAATTTACTAGCCAGCATCATGATGGGTCATTTCACATCTTTGAGCATCTGCTTAATGATCAAATAAACAGAGTAACTATTGCTGACTTTCTTACCTCCCAGGAGCTGTTGTGACAATTAAATGAGCTAATGGCTGGAAATATTTTTGCAGACTTCCAAACCAGCTCACTCTCCCCTCTATCTGCACCCCACCCGTCTGGCCTAGAACTCTAACATGATGGTCCAAGGGGTGAGCAATGCCTTCCAGTCCATTCCTAATGGGTCCTTCTGTGGAGACAGCTCATTGGCTCTCAAGGGACTCTCAAGGACTTTGGAATCACATTTTAAACAACAATCTGATTTCCTTTAACTAGAGGGTTTTTTTTTTTTCCGTTGGCTATACAAAAATTTACTATTTTTTTTTCTTTCACTTTGTCATCGTTGGCATTTTTCTCCCTTTTTTGGTGTGTGTTTTCTGTTCTAAGGATAGAAGACCCCTTAGCACGGCAAGACTGTCTTGGACCCTTCACTTTCCCCCAACTTGCCCTCCCCATGCCCAGTGAAGACTGTGGGAAGCAAAGCACTTTGCAAATAGATTGCCTTGGTCCACGGGGCAGACCCCTGGCTGGAGACCACAGGGCTGATGAGAGGAAATGTCATTGGTAAGGGACAGTCTATGCCTCTGTAACCAGGAAAGAGGATTGTTTTCAATTCACTTATTAGGAACAAATCTTTCAGCTACTTGGGTAAAACACCTTGGAAAGCACAAAACAGCCTTAGTAAACTGGTGGCCTAGTGGTCCTACATCCCATGATCCCACATCTTGAAGCCTGCCAGTCTCTGAGCCCCTTCTTGCCTAGAAGCTGGGGCTGGGTGCTCCCCCTGGATAAAGCTGCTCCCTGTAGGCAGGATTTAAAACCAGAGATGTCAGTGCTTCCCTCTTTTAAAAAGAGAGCCTGTAGCCAAAAGCCAGACAGCTTTAATTGATGCAGCTTCACCCTGCTGTGCTTCCTGATGGCTCATTCTCCCAAGACCCTGAACCTTGAAGGCCATTCTGAAGCCTCTTCCTCCAGGAAGCCTGTCAGCTTGCATCCCACTGATCCTCAGTCACAAGTAAGCACTTGGTCCCTTGAAACCCCAGGCATGAGACGTTGCTCTATTCTCTGCATCCTTCTACACTTTCACATATGCATCTGGGTCCTTTTCTCATCCATGCCATCTTCTTATAACGGTGAGGGCGGGGATAACCCCACTTCCTGGCACGGCCCCAGGATGCTGGTACAGAGCTGTCCCTGGGGCAGATGCTCAAACAAGCCAAGTTTCATCTCCCTTCACCTTGGCTTGACCTAGGCCAGGGCGGAAGATTCCTTTAAGAACAAGAGGCAAGAGACTTCCCTGGTGGTCCAGTGGCTAAAGCTCTGCACTCCCAATGCAAGGGGGCCCAGGTTCGATTCCTGGTCAGGGAATTAGATCCACATGCCACAACTAAGGCCAGGCACATGTGTGCTAAGTTGCTTCAGTTTTGTCTGATGCTTTGGGACATTACAGACTGTAGCCCACCAGGCTCCTCTGCCCATAGACAGCTTTAATTGATGCAGCTTCACCCTGCTGTGCTTCCTGATGGCTCATTCTCCCAAGACCCTGAACCTTGAAGGCCATTCTGAAGCCTCTTCCTCCAGGAAGCCTGTCAGCTTGCATCCCACTGATCCTCAGTCACAAGTAAGCACTTGGTCCCTTGAAACCCCAGGCATGAGACGTTGCTCTATTCTCTGCATCCTTCTACACTTTCACATATGCATCTGGGTCCTTTTCTCATCCATGCCATCTTCTTATAACGGTGAGGGCGGGGATAACCCCACTTCCTGGCACGGCCCCAGGATGCTGGTACAGAGCTGTCCCTGGGGCAGATGCTCAAACAAGCCAAGTTTCATCTCCCTTCACCTTGGCTTGACCTAGGCCAGGGCGGAAGATTCCTTTAAGAACAAGAGGCAAGAGACTTCCCTGGTGGTCCAGTGGCTAAAGCTCTGCACTCCCAATGCAAGGGGGCCCAGGTTCGATTCCTGGTCAGGGAATTAGATCCACATGCCACAACTAAGGCCAGGCACATGTGTGCTAAGTTGCTTCAGTTTTGTCTGATGCTTTGGGACATTACAGACTGTAGCCCACCAGGCTCCTCTGCCCATGGGGATTCTCCAGGCAAGAATACTGGAGTGGATTGCCATGCCCTCCTCCAGGGGATCTTCCCACAGCCAAATTTAAAAAAAAAGAACAAGATGCAAATCTCACCTTCATTTACTTCACTTACCGATGCATCTCAAGCACCTAGTACAGTGCTTGGCACTTAAACATCCAAAGGTTTCCTGGATTAATGTGTAGCAGCCACTAGCTTGATGTTCTGAGGGTCTCCATACCTATTTACACATTTCTTATCCCAAACAGCAACTGAAAGAGGTCCAATTAGGGCTCGTTACCCGCTCTGCCCCAGAGCAGTGACCTTGGAGTCCACCTGCTCACAGAGGAAGTGAAGATGGGGTCCTCCACGCGAGATGCCTCTGTGCCAGAGGACTGGAGGAAAACTACTGCTCTCCACGGCGCCTGGGTCGCAGGCTCACTGCCTTGCTATTTAGCTGTTTAGTCGCTCAGTCGTGTCTGACTTTGAGACCTCATAGATTGTAGCCTGCCAGGCCTCTCTGTCCATGGGATTTCCCAGGCAAGAATACTGGAGTGGGTTGCCATCTTCTTCTCCAGGAGATCCTCCTGATTCAGGCACTGAACTTGGGTCTCCTGCATTGCAGGGGGATTCTTTACCGTCTGAGCCACCAGGGAAGCCCAAGCTCAACTGAGGACAAAGTAGATAAACCACGTGGGTGGTGCATCATAAAGAGACGACACCACGGAACAGCCAGCGTCAGCTCCTTCCTTCACTTCTCACGGCGCCCAAAGAAACGCAAGATGCAGAAAGCAAGCCCACTGGTATACGAATGGATAGAGAAGGTGTGATGTATATTGGGTTGGCCAGAAAGTTCGCTCAGATCGTCCCGTACCATCTTATGTGGTGCGAACCACTGTATGGAATACTACTCACCCATAGAAAGGAATGAAATATTTCAATTTCCAGCAACCTGGACGGATCTAGAGATTATTATACTAAGTGGAATAAACCAAAGACAAATATCACGTGATATGGCGTATATGTGGAATCTAAAAAAGTTGATACAAATGGACTTATTCACAAAACAGAAACAGACTCACAGACGCAGAAAACACACTTGCAGATATCAAAGGGGAAGTGGGACAGATAACCAACAAGGATCTACTGTATAGCACCAGGGAACCATACTCAATATCTTGTAATAACCTACAATAGTTCAGTACAGTGTAGTTGCTCAGTCATGCCCCATTCTTTGCATGCCATACACTTTCTGCCTACTTTCTGCCTACAATAGAAGGGAATGTAAAGAAAGTGTGATATATATATGTATAACTGAATCACTTTGCTGTATGCCTGAAACTAACACAACAATGTAAATCAATTATATTTCAATTTTATAAAGATTTGTAGGTGTGGAAACCATATGGAAAAAAGTGTATATAATCATATTTATAAGATATATAGATATATATCGTAATTTTATAGTCACTATTCATACCATGATTTCACAGTCATTATTCATACCACAATTTTATAGTCATTATTCACAGGCTCTGTACTTCCAAATTTGCCCACTTGATAAAATTTGTCAATAACCCTCAAATCGATACTCGTGATGCTATTGCTCATACAGAAAGAGGAGAGGCAACGCGTTCGAGCTCCCCACCATGCCCCCAGCTGAGGGTGAACGAGGTGACGCTCTGCCTTCTTGCTTCAAGGCTCATACTACAAGCAAGAGCCCTTTTCACAGTCTACTTAGTGATGTACTTTCTGCATTTTTGTGCTTTTTCGGGTGATTTCACAGCTTAAAATGGCTCCCAAGTGTGGGGCTGAAGTGCTGGTAGCAGTTCTAAGAGCAAGAAGGCTATGCTGGGTCTTACAGAGAAAATGTGTGTTAGACCAGCTCCACTGGGGCATCAGTTACAGAGCCATGATCCACGGCTCAACGTGAGTCAATCAACAGTACGTTTTATATAGTGAAGTCGCTCAGTCGTGTCCGACTCTTTGTGACTCCATGGACTGTAGCCTACCAGACTTCTCTGTCCATCGGATTTTCCAGGCAAGGATACTGGAGTGGGTTGCCATTTCCTTCTCCAGGAGATCTTCCCAACCCAGGGATTGAACCCGGGTCTCCCGCATTGTAGGCAGACGCTTTACCGTCTAGGCTAACAGGGAATTTTACATAAGGCATCTTTAAACAGAAATGTGCGGACTTCCCTTGTGGTCCGGTGGTTAAGACTCTGCCTGCCAACACAGGGGACACGGGTTTGATCACTAGTAAAGGAAGACCCCACATGCCATGGAGCAACAAGCCTGTAAGCTGCAGCTATGAAGCCCACCCTCTCTGGAGCCCGCGCTCCACACCAAGAAAAGCCACCACAGTGAGAACTGCAGCTAGAGAGCAGCCCCTGCTCACTGCAACGAGAAAAAGCCCACACACAGCAAAGAAGACCCAGCACAGCCATAAATAAATGTTTTTTAAAAATAAGAAGCATGCATAAGACAAGATTGTGTATTAATCAGTTAGCAAAATGTCACCAGAGGTGCACAGGCAATGAACTCTGTACTTCTCCCAGAAGCAAATGGTTAAGCACTTGTTTATACATATACATATTTTGGCAGCACTGCAAGGCATGTGGGATCTTAGTTCCCCAACCAGGATCAAACCTGTGTCCCCTGCAGTGGAATGGTAGAGTCCTAACCACTGGACTGCCAGGGAATTCCCCAGCATTCATTACCATTCATTTAGTATGGGTAACAACTTAGAGCATAGCTACCATGAATGATGAAAAAAAAATACATATATATAGATGGATATTCTATATCTAAGAAATATTTGTTACAATTTTTGGCTACCCAGCAACTGAACTTCTTTCTGTAATTTAGGGAATTTTGCCTCCTGCACCCCAGAGGTGTTGGCAGGCCAGGGAGCCCACCTCCTACTCTAGACCAGGATGTAGGATGCAACCCAGGTACTGCCAATTAGAGCCACTGGGCCAGAGTCCAGTGCCAGGGGCCAATGCAAGCAGGGTTGACAGTACCAGCCTCAGTGCCCATGGTGTCTCACACTGGTTCCAAGGTGCCATAGCCTGGAGCCTGGCTGATAGCCTGGAGCCTGGGTCTCCAATTCTCTGGTCATCCTGGAGATGATCCAATATCCTTTAAATATTAAAAGCCCTTTTCTGTTTAAATTAGCCAGAGCTGGGTTCTGTTGTTTGTAACCAAGAACCATCTGTGTGTACATGCGCATGCACAGATACATACATTAATATTTGTTGTGCGTTTTGCTTATTTACAAGGGAATGGGCATCAAGAAAGGTTTATGAAAGAGGCTTGTGGAGGAGGAGACCCTTAGGCTGGGTCTGAAGGGTGGCTGAGAGTTTGCCAAGGGAACAGGAAGGAAAGTGGGATCAGGCAGTGAAGGCACAGAGGCTGGAAGAGCAGGACATCTGGGACATCACAAGACACTGGATGAAGCTGGTGAACGAGGGGACTGGGGGAGGAGAAGGTGGAAGGGGGCCGTGCCGAGAGCCGACTGCAGACACTGCAGGAGAGGTCGGACTGAGGCTCTTGTCCCCTCCCCTCCGCCCCCAGACCCCCTGTCCCACACTCTCATCCACACCAGTGCAACCTGCTTTCACCTCCCTGGACCGACCTAACACAGTCAAGCCAAACAGATTCACTCCCGAAGGCAGAGGCAGCCAGGTCACTTGCCAGCTGGCCAGGGAGAAGAAGGGTTTGTTATAATGAGTTCTGGACGTGCCCTGAACAGCAGGGCCATGTTCCTCCAGGGAAGCTAAAGGAGAGTGTGACCAACTCAAAGGCTGTCTTGGACAGCTCGGGCTGTCTAACAAAATACCACAGGCTGAGGAGCACACACAAGAGAGTCTCATTTTCTCACTGTCCTGGAGGCTGGAAGCCCAAGATTAAGGTGCCCACATGGTCGGGTTCTACTGAGGTCTCTCTTCCTGGCTTGTAGACGACTGCCTTCTCACTGTATTCTCACACTGTGGAGGAAGGGAGAAAGAGCAATCTCTTTCTCTTCCTCTTTTTATAAGGCCAGGGTCCTATTGGATTAGGGTCCCACCCTTATACAGAAGAACTGTACAGAAAAGATCTTCACGACCCAGATACTCATGAGGATGTGATCACTAATCTAGAGCCAGACATCCTGGAATGTGAAGTCAAGTGGGCCTTAGAAAGCATCACTAAGAACAAAGCTAGTGGAGGTGATGGAATTCCCGTTGAGCTGTTTCAAATCCTGGAAGATGATGCTGTGAAAGTGCTGCACTCAATATGCCAGCAAATTTGGAAAACTCAGCAGTGGCCACAGGACTGGAAAAGGTCAGTTTTCATTCCAATTCCAAAGAAAGGCAATGCCAAAGAATGCTCAAACTACCNTTCAGGACCTGGAGACTTATACTGAGAGAAAGCTCTGTGCTTCAGGGCATTAGAAAGTGAAAATGTTCCCTGTTGCTGAATGCTGGAATAATACTTAAGAGATAGCAAGACCACTCCATCAAGGAACCCTCCCTCCTCCCCTCCCCTGCCCCGCAAGGAGACACACATAATTAGACTTAATAGATATCTGAACGAGGCTTCTTTACTTTGCTCTTAGCAAAGAGGGCATAGCTGGACACTATATGGAGACAACAGGAAAGGCTTGAAAGAGGAGATGAGGGTTGAGTTTGAAATTAAAAGATGCCTGGGGACTTGCTAGGCAGACAGGTGTCAGGGAAAGGCATTCTAGGCAAGGGGCGTGTGGAACTGTTTCTTGAATCAGCATTCTAGGCACAGTGAACTGAGCTTAGGTTGATAGTCCTGGAATATAAACTATAGGTTGCAAGGAGGGGTTGGGAGTTTAAGGGTCTTGCGAGGGAGGTTAAGCTTTCTTCTATGGACTCCTGGAAGCCACTGAGACGCTTTTGCAGAGGCATTAGCCTGTTATTCTAGCAGCAGTCTGGAGAAAGTGTTGGAAGGGGGAGAGAACTGCCACAGAGAAACCAAATAGGCATGTATTGCAAATGCTATACATATGAAACAATGAGGGCACGTCCTAAGTCTAGGAAGAATGGAGGAGTAGGGGTTGAGAGACAGGAAGCATATTTTAGATGATGGTGATGGGACCCTAGACAAGGGTGTGACTAATAAAAGAGCCCACTGGAGGCACATTTTGGTCCACAACTTAAGAGACTTAAGAAAAAAAGCAGAAATGATTGGGCAGTTTTGCAGGGTTTTTGCAGGTGATGTGGGAGATGGGTGAGTTGAGTGGGGTAGGTAGGAAATTCTCTAAAGTAGGGAGGTGGCTCCAGGTGGCGGTGGGAATGGGACTGAAGTCTAGAGGACTGATGCCAAAGCTCCAATAATTTAGCCACCTGATGTCGTGAGCTGATTCATTGGAAAAGACCCTGATGCTGGGAAAGACTGAGGGCAGAAGGAGAACGGGACAACAGGGGATAAGATGATTGGGTGGTATCACCGACTCAATGGACATGGATTTGAGCAGGAGATAGTGAAGGGCAGGGAAGCCTGGCGTTCCTGGAGGTTGCAAAGAGTTGGACAGGACGTAGTGACTGAACAGTAGAGACTTTTGATTAGGATGGGGCATGTTTACAGTAGGCTGGAGATGTAAGGAAGACGCCAGAATAGATCCTGAGAGCTAGAGGAGGAGGGATTGCTTAGAAGATACTGTCATTAGTATTTAGAAATGAGGAAGAGGTGGAGCACATGGAATTTAGCCAAAGACCTTCATAGAAGCTGAGGTTTAGGCCGAGGAATGTGAGAGGTAAAAATTGGTAGTAATCGTAGAAAGTGCCAGTGAAAGGAGCACAGAATAGCAGCTAGAAAGGACTGGAGGACTGAGTAAAAATTTCCTTTTTCAAACAAGGAAAGACAAGTATTTATATAAAGAAGTCAAGTGGAAGTGAAGATGCTGACGAGGGTGGGCCGTCCCTAGGAAAAAGAAAGCAGATGTAGTGTGGAGAATACAGACAATTGGGGTATTCGTGGAAAAGAAAGAAGGAATCAAGGTTAGATACAGAAACATTTTGAAAAACAGAAGGGGGAAATCAGTGTTTGATGCTTTAAATTTTCCCAATAAAGTACGGTCTGAGAACTGCGAAGCTTCGAGAGATCTTAGAAAAAATTTAGTTCATACATATGTGTATATATGTGCATGTGTGTGTATTTTTAAATAATAAACTTGCCTTAGACTGTGTGTGTTATTACCCAAAATGACCTCAAACAGATGCAGAGCTGGAACTAGAACTCAGCTCTGACTGGGACACTGTTGGAATGTCATTTTAGAGAGTGTAATGTCAGGTGATCAGGAGGCCACTGGCGGAATCGTCAAACTCGGTGAAGATTCAGTTGAATTAAAATGACACAAATTGGTTTTGTACTGCATTATCGTAGTTCCTAACTCAGTAGTGGTATTAGCAATACTTTGGCCACTTGATGTGAAGAGCCGACTCATTGGAAAAGACCCTGATGCTGGGAAAGAACGAAGGCAAAAGGAGAAGAGAGCGGCAGAGGATGAGATGGTTAGATAGCATCACCAACTCAGTGGACATGAATTTGAGCAAATTCCAGGACATAGTGAAGGAGAGGAAAAGCTAGTGCGATGCAGCCTGTGGGGTCACAAAGAGTGGGACACGATTCAGCAACTGAACAAAAACAAAGCAGCAGTAGTCATGATCGCTGATGCTTTTAGAGTGATTTAGAGAAAACAGTAATTTTGCATCTTAACTTTATTTGCTCCCTAACTGTGTGGGTTAGCAATAGTTCCCATTTAATAGCTGAGAATAAGAAAGGGCTTCTCTGGTGGTTCAGTTGGTAAAGAATGTGCCTGCAATGCCGGAGACCCACGTTCGATCCCTGGGTAGGGAAGATCCCCTGGAGAAGGAAATGGAAACCCACTCCAGTATTCTTGCCTGAAAAATCCTATGGAGAAAGGAGCGTGGCAGCTACAGTCCGTGGGGTTGCAAAGAGCTGGACATTACTGGAGAGACTTAGCACTGGAAAGAGTGAAGAGACTGAGAGAAAATGCTGGAATCAGGAATATAAACTACTGTTCTTTCAAGTAAGACCTATTTGCTATTGTTTAGTCACTAAGTCGGTTCCAACTCCTTGCAACCCTATGAACTGTAGCCCACCAGGCTCCGCTGTGCATGGGATTTCCCAGGCAAGAATACTGGAGTGGGTAGCCATTCTCTGCTCCAGGGGATCTTCCCAGCCCAGGGACTGAACCTGTATCTCCGGTATTGGCAGGCGATTCTTTACTACTGAACCACCAGGGAAGCCCAAGAACTGTTTAGATTCAAGATTTTTAAAAGGCTTCCGTCCTTTTAGGCACAGAACTCTATGTCACTTGAGGCTTTCCGTATGCTTGTTTGCAGTTTTAATGCTAGGTACAGGAATCCTCTGTAGAAGGAAATGGCAACCTACTCCAGTATTCTTGGCTGGAGAACCCACGGACAGTCCATAGAGTCGCAAAGAGTTGGACACAACTGAAGTGACTTAGCGGCAGCAGCAGGTACAGGAATCAGCGTGAACCTCAAGGAACCTGTAGTGGAGTGGAGAAGCTAACACTGGTCATGTGACTCACTTTTTAGGGGACTAGATGTAAGAGGGGTGGAAATGGTGATTGATTTAATGCGTTATCCTTTGTTGCATTCTAAACTGCTGCTTGCTTTCATTAGAGACTTCTTTGGAGCCATCATCTTGAGTGGTTCTCTTCCTGCCTTTTCACTCCCAGGTGTCGAGAAGCACTTCAGTTCTCTTTCCCTGACCGCGGGCTCCTGTGTACTCTTCAGGAGTCCCCAGGATCTATGTGACATACACTAATGTGACCATGCTTATTACACTGTGCAGTCTGACATATGCATACACCATGAATTTATCACTGCAATAAAGATAGTGAACAAACCCGTCACCACTAAAAGTTTACTCCTGCCCTTTTGTATTCCCCTTTTACCTTTTGATAATCACTGATTGGGCTTCCCTGGTGGCTCAGTGGTAAAGGATCTACCTCCCAATCCAGGAGAGATAGGAGACATGGGTTCGATCCCTGGGTCAGAAGATCCCCTGGAGGGGGGAATGGCAACCGATTCCAGTAATCTTGCTGGGGCCATCCCATGGACAGAGGAGCCTGGCAGGCTGCAGTCCATAGGGTCACAAAGAGTCAGACACAGCTGAGCACAGTAATCACTGATGTGCTTTCTGGCACTATAGATGAATGTGTATTTTCCAGAACTTTATGTAAACAGAATTCAATACATACATATATGCATATACCCACATATATGTATACATATACATATAATAGGTACATTTTGTCTGGCTTCTTTTTACTCAGCATAATTTTTTTTTGACATTCACCCATATCGTTGCATACATCAGTAGTTCGTTTTGTTGCTGAGTAGTTTTCCATTGTATGGATGTAGCCCAGTTTGTCCTTTGCAACATTTGAGTTGTTTTCAGTTTGGAGCTATTACAAAGAAAGCTGCCGTGAACATTGTGTACAGTCTTTGTGTGGACATATGCTTTCATTTCTTTGGGGCAGATACCTGGGATTTGAAATGACAGGCTCATAGGGTGGACGTGTATTTAACTTTTTAAGAAACTGCCAAACTTTTTTCCAGAATGACTGTACACATTCCCACCAGCAGTGTGTGAGAGGCCCAGTTTCAATACATCTTCTCTGAGACTTGGTATGTTCAGTTTTTATTTTTTAGCTATGCTAGAAAGTGTGTCATAGTATCTTATCGTGGTTTTGATTTGCCCTTCGCTAATAACTTTCCTGATAGCTCAGTTGGTAAACAATCTGTCTGCAATGCAGGAGACCCTGGTTCAATTCCTGCATTGGGAAGATCCACTGGAGAAGGGATAGGCTACCCACATCAGTATTCTTGGACTTCCCTTGTGGCTCAGCTGGTAAGAATCTGCCTAATATGGGAGACCTGGTTTCGATCCCTGGGTTGGGAAGATCTCCTGGAGAAGAGAAAGGCTACCGCCTCCAGATTCTGGCCTGAAGAATTCCATGGACTATGTAGTCCATAGGTCACAAAGAGTTGGACATAACTGGGGGACTTTCACTTTAACTCCCTAATAACTAAGATGTTGAGCATTTCTTCATAGTGTACTGTTGCCTTCAGTGAGATGTCTGTTCAAATAAAGCTTTGCCCATGTATTGATTACATCGATTGTTTTCTTATTGAATGTTGGGAATTCTTAATATATTGTGGATGCAAGATCCTTATTTGACATGTGATTTGCAAATATCAGGTCTTCCCAGGTGGTGCTAGTGGTAAAGAATCTGCTTGCCAATGCAGGAGACACAAAAGACATGGATTTGATCCCTGGGTTGGGAAGATCCTTTGGAGTAGAAAATGGAAACCCATTCCAGTATTCTTGCCTGGAGAATTCCATGGACAGAGGAGCCTCTTGGGCTATAGTCCATGGGGTTGCAAAGAACTGGACATGACTGAGTGCACATTCTCTCTTGTAAATATCTTTTCCCAGTCTATAGCTGTTTTCTCTTTCTCTTAACAGTGTCTTTTGAAAAGCAGAACATTTTAATTTTGAAGTGGTTTTATCAGGTTTTTTTTATGAATCCTACTTTTTTTGTTGTCATATTTAAGTCTTTGCCTAACCTTAAGAGTTTATGGAATTGTATCAGTTCAGTTCAATCGCTCAGTCGTGTCCGACTCTTTGCAACCCCATGAATCGCAGCACGCCAGGC
>SJYX01007772.1:280422-303163 GCA_006410675.1 Oreotragus oreotragus | reverse complement strand
AGAAAGTGAAGAGGAACTAAAAAGCCTCTTGATGAAAGTGAAAGAGGAGAGTGAAAAAGTTGCCTTAAAGCTCAACATTCAGAAAATGAAGATCATGGCATCTGGTCCCATCACTTCATGGGAAATAGATGGGGAAACAGTGGAAACAGTGTCAGACTTTATTTTGGGGGGCTCCAAAATCACTGCAGATGGTGACTGCAGCCATGAAATTAAACGATGCTTGCTCCTTGGAAGAAAAGTTATGACCAACCTAGATAGCATATTCAAAAGCAGAGACATTACTTTGCCAACTAAGGTCCGTCTAGTCAAGGCTATGGTTTTTCTAGTAGTCATGTATGGATGTGAGAGTTGGACTGTGAAGAAGGCTGAGCACTGAAGAACTGATGCTTTTGAACTGTGGTGTTGGAGAAGACTCTTGAGAGTCCCTTGGACTACAAGGAGACCCAACCAGTCCATTCTGAAGGATATCAGCCCTGGGATTTCTTTGGAAGGAATGGTGCTAAAGCTGAAACTCCAGTACTTTGGCCACCTCATGAGAAGAGCTGACTCATTGGAAAAGACTCTGATGCTTGGAGAGATTGGGGGCAGGAGGAGAAGGGGACGACAGACGATGAGATGGCTGGATGGCATCACTGACTCGATGGACGTGAGTTTGAGTGAACACCAGGATTTAGTGATGGACAGGGAGTCCTGGTGTGCTGTGATTCATGGGGTCGCAAAGAGTAGGACACGACTGAGCTACTGAACTGAACTGAATTAATTGCTATCATATCACTATTTTGAAACACTATTTCAAAAATTACAAATTTAATAAAGTTTTAAATTTAATTCAAATTAGATTTCTATTTATTACAATTTCAAAATGTAGTCATTGCACAACAGCATACAATTTCCTCTCCAATTCAGAGTTCCTTTTTTAGAATAAAATACAGTCACATTTTACATATGGTTATATTCTACTGACAGCATGTAGGACATAAACTGATCTCAATTAAATTGCTATTGAAAATCCCTTGAATTATAGAATTATGAGGAATATATATTCCATTATATCTTGAACATACCCTAAAATTATTATGTAATGTGTATGCTATGTAAGAGTTCCAAATAATAGCAAGGGGAGATAAGAAAGACTTCATGCAAAGATGGGCACAATAAAGGACAGAAATGGTACAGACCTCACAGAAGCAGAATATATCAAGAAGTGGCAAGAATACACAGAAGAACTATACAAAAAAAGGTAGTAATGACCCAGATAACCACAATGGTGTGATCACTCACCTAGAGGCAGACATCCTGAGCTGTGATGTCAAGCATTACTATGAAGAAAATTATAGAGGTGATGGAATTCTAGCTGAGCTATTTCAAATCCTAAAAGATTATGCTGTTCAAGTGCTACACTCAATGTGTCAGCAAAATTGGAAAACTCAGCAGTTACCACAGGACTGCAAAAGGTCAGTTTTCATTGCAATCCCAAAGAAGGGCAATGCCAAAGAATGTTCAAACTACCTCACAATTGCCCTCATTTCACATGCTATCAAAGGTCATTCTCAAAATCCTCCAAACTAGACTTCAACAATATGTTAATTGAGAACTTCCAAATGTAAAAGCTGGATTTAGAAAAAGCAGACGAACCAGAGATCCAACTGCCAACATCTACTGGATCATAGAAAACACTAGAGAATTCCAGAAAAAAAACCATCTACTTCTGATTCTTTGACTATGCTAAAGCCTTTGATTGTGTGGATCACAACAAACTAAAAATTCTTAAAGAGATGGGAATACCAGACCACCTTACCTGTCACTGAGAAACCTGTATGCCAGTCAAGAAGCAAAAAAAAAAAAAAAAAAAAAAAAAAACAGAATGAGANAACCATCTACTTCTGATTCTTTGACTATGCTAAAGCCTTTGATTGTGTGGATCACAACAAACTAAAAATTCTTAAAGAGATGGGAATACCAGACCACCTTACCTGTCACTGAGAAACCTGTATGCCAGTCAAGAAGCAAAAAAAAAAAAAAAAAAAAGAATGAGACATGGGAAAATGGACTGGTTCCAAATTGGGAAAGGAGTACCTCAAGGTTGTATTTTGTCACCCTTCTTATTTAATGTCTACGCAGAGTACATCATGGGAAATGCTAGGCTGGTTGAAGCACAAACTGGAATCAAAACTGCTATGTGAAATATCAATCACCTCAGATATGCAGATGACACCACCCTTATGGCCAAGAGTAAAGAGGAACTAAAGAGCCTCTTGATGAAGGTGAAAGAGGGGAGTGAAAAAGCTGACTTAAAACTGAACAGTTAGTAAATGAAGATCATGGCAACCAGTCCCATCACTTCATGGCAAATAGATGGGAAAACAATGGAAAGAGTGAAAGACTATTTTCCTGGGTTCCACAATCACAGCAGATGGTGACTGGAGCCATGAAATTAAAAGATGTCTGCCCCCCCTGGATGAAAAGCTATGACCAACCTAGACAGCATACTAAAAAGCAGAGAAATTACTTTTGCCTACTGTGTAGTCAAACTATGGCTTTTGCTTACTTTTATCTACTTTTGCCTTCTGTGTGATCAGACTATGTCTTTTCCAGTAGTCATGTATGGATGTGAGTGCTGGACCATAAAGAAGGCTGAGCACTGAATATTTGATGCTTTTGAACTGTGGTGTTGGGGAATATTTTTGAGAGTCCCGTGGATAGCAAGGAATTCAAACCAGGAATTCAGTCCTGAATATTCACTGGAAGGACTGATGCTGAAGCTGAAACTCCAATACTTTGGCTTCCTAATGGGAAGAGTGACTCATTAGAAAAAACCCTGATGCTGGAAAAGATTGAAGGCAGGAAATGGAGATGACAGAGAATGAGATAGTTGAATGGCATCACTGACTCAGTGGACATGATTGTGAGCAAGCTCCAAGAGATGATGAAGGACAAGGAAGCCCGGAGGCCTGCAGTCCATGGGATCACAGAGAGTTGGACACAACTGATCGACTGAACAACAACAATGCTATGTAAGAAGTTCATATATGAAACTTTCAGTAGTATCCCAGTATAATATTATTTACTGAGGTATGTTTTGACCAGGTCTCAGTTACTTAGTTTGAAAAGCTATTTTCAAAAAATCACAATTTCTAAGTAACTAATTTCTGTAGTTTAAATGATTAGGGATATTTTTCACTTCATTACTTATTGGACTCTGTAAGGTTGTATAGGAATCATTTATTTTTTCTCATTAAGATAACAGGGTTGTGATTCTGAGCAATATTTCAGTTCGTTATTGTATTAATACCTTGTGAATCAATCATGAAACAATCATGAAAGACTCTTTCTCCTGGCTACATAGATATTATAGTCAAATTTATTGCATGTTCTGTTCAAACACACACCTTTATCTTTATCTCCTTTTTTCAAAATTTATTTACATGAGATGCCAAATTTCTCACCTAAAATTGTATTCATCTTGTCATCTCACAATATTTATGGAATCAAACTCATTAAGAATAAAGTGCCATATAAATTGATGGTAATGCTGTGCATCTTTTTAGGTGTGCATCACAGTGAGAAGCACGACTACAGATAGAAATCCAAGTGGTATAAGATTTAGTATAAAACAAAGCCTCTAAGTGATAATGAAATGTAATAAAAGTACAGTTACACTGTCTTAAAATGGTCAGGACAGACTTAAATCATGCCACAAAGGAGGCATGATTTAAGCTTGGTTTTGAGTGATTGATCAGCTTTAGATAGAAAGAGAAATGGAGAAAGTAACTTTGCATTAGTTACATTAAAACATACACAGGAGAAAACTAGAAAGGCACACTTGAATACTGCTAAAAAAGAGACCATCCTACTGAAACAAAGGCCCCTGTAAATAAAGAAGGTAATAAAGTTAAAACAGGCATTGGGACAAGAAAATGTCAAGATACTGCTCAATTAACCGCTATGAACTTATCCTTCTGTCACAGGGCTGTCACTGATAGTTGATGGAAAAAAATTGATGTTAATGAACCTAGTTTTAAAAGAACTTATCTTGCAATAACATCGAGAATAGATGAGAAAAGGTTTTGAAGATGAGGAAATCCATTAGAAAACTACTGTAATAATTCAGGTATAGATATCTAACACAGAATATATATACTTAATACACATTTGTTCAATAAGTTAATGGCTGAAATAAAGAAGTGGATAAGTGGAAAAGGAAACACCATTTATTAAAATAGATGGGAAAAAATGATGAACTGACAGAATTGGAGATAGCAAAAGAAGTTATAGAAAAGATTACAAACTCATTTCAGGTATTTATAGTGTTTATAAAAATAGGAAAGACAAAAATAGTAACAGCTTTACTAAAGATGACTAATGCGATTTTAATTATATTGAATTTGAGGTAAAAAAAATCTGGGTGGAAATATTAAAGGACATTCAGAATGTAATATCACAATGTACAGATTTTTTTGTCTCATTCACTGAGATATACAAATACTTAGAAAAGTGCATGGAACAAGCTAGGCACTCAATATATACTTCTTAAATTAAATTGAAATGTTTAGGCAAATGTTACTTGACTGAAGGTACAAAACACTTTATGTCTGGTGAAATTATGTATGTTATCTACATAAAGAATGAAATAATGTTGAACTTCTATATAAAATTATAGCAATACTATTTTAATAGTGTCCATTTATTGCATATGTGACTTATACCAGAAGTATATGGATTATCTTATTAAATATTATCGATAATATTTGAGCAGACACTGAATTTATCATGAACCCATACTGAAAAAACATTTGAAAAGTTTACATGAAAAAGGAATTTATGTCTTATACTATGTTGGGAGATTGTGGTTGGTTGTGTGTAGAAATTTTCTATTCTACTTTAAAATATTTTTGCATTTGCTAGGCATCATCTGTGTCATATGTCTTTTTCTACAGAAGAGTGATATAAACTCAAATGGAGATCAATTAAGAACACAGAGTATGAGAAGTTGCATAGAAGGCTTATCTTTGCATTATTATTAAATTGAAAATAGCTCATTGACTGTAACAAATCCTTTTCCTATTCACCATATTACTGAGAAAATGTGGTATAGATGCTCACGGTAGTTGTTTACAGATCTGTGGAACAAAAGCAGAAAGAAAAAGGAAAAAAAGAAAAAGGGATAATTTCACTTCATCAAAAGATAAAAAATATGAGCAAATGGTTTGTTCTTGGTTTTCTCATAATAATTCACATGTGATTTTGAAAATATTCATGAGATCTGTAAAATGAAATTACCTCATTTTTATGCTTCCTGAAAGAGAAAAAAATCATGAGGTCTGATACTGCTACTGCTGTGTTAACTATTCAGATTTAAAATTACACACTATTTTTCCATGATGTTTTATTGATTTTCTCTTGGTTCAACTTCAGTGATTAAATGAGACAAACATATGGTATTGAAGTTTCTCACTGATGTTTTCATCAAGACTGGATAAAATCCAAATGAATCCAAATGGTGCAGTATGTTCTGGCTTTCATAAAAGTCCTGCTTTTATGGGATAGTAATTTAGTTATTTATTTTTCTTTCAAGGACTTCTTTCTTTCACTTGTTGCTAATATTGCCATGTAATTACAGAAGTGATTTTTAAAGCCTCACTTCCTCATATATGATAAATGATGCATATGATACATATTTTAACAAAAATTGCTTAAGTCATTGTAGGTTCTAGAAACAATAGTCAAATGGTAATCTAGAGAGAAAGAGAGGGGTAAAAGAAGAGAAGATTAAGATTTAAAAAAAAAGATCCTTTAATCAATTTAACTATCAAATAAATATTTGTCATTTGCTTTTATCTGTAACTTTCTCCTTTCTGAAGATCCTAACTGCATAAGTCATATAACATAAGAATTTATTGTACTATAAGAATGCTACACAATATTGTGAATCTGTGAATTGTTTCATGTTCCTAAATGAATTTGTCTGGAGGAAGGCAACTTTATGTGCCTGTCAGAGATTTTGAGAGTGAATTAAGGATCATTTTAATATCTATGAAATATACTCAATACAAGTCTGAACTGCCACCTTTCTCAGTTACCTTTCCTTAACTCTCGAGTTGTTCTTTTACTTAATACTGAAAAAAAAAAAAAAAAGAAGAAGAAGAAGAAATGACCAGACCACCTTACCTGTCTTCTGAGAAATCTGTACGCAGGTCAAGAAACAACAATTAGAACTGGACATGGAACGACTGGTTCAGAGTTGGGAAAGGAGTACAATAAGGCTATTTATTGTCACCCTGCTTATGTAACTTACATGCAGAAAGCATCATGCAAAATTCTGGGTTGAATGAATCACAAACTGGAATCAAGATTTCTGGGTGAAATATCAACAACTTCACATATGCAGATGATATCACTTTAATGGCAGAAAGTGAAGGGCAGCTAAAGAGCTGATTGATGAGGATGAAAGAGGAGAGTGAAGAAGTTGACTTAAAACTCAACATTCAAAAAACTAAGATCATGGCATCTGATCCATCACTTCAAGGCAAGTAAAAAGGGAAAAGGTAGACGCAATGACAGATTTTATTTTCCTGGGCTCCAAAATCACTGTGGACAGTGACTGCAGCCATGATATTAAAAGATGCTTGCTCTTTTAAGGAAAGTTCAACAAACCCAGACAACGTATTAAAAAGCAGAGACATCATTTTGCCTACAAAGTTCTGTATAGTCAACGCTATGGTTTTTCCAATAGTCATGTATGGATGTGAGAGTTGAACCGCAGAGAAGGCTGAGCACTGAAGATTTGATGCTTTGGAACTGTGGTGCTGGAGAAGACTCTTGAAATCTCCTTGGACCACAAGGAGATCAAACCAGTCAATCTTATAGGAAATCAACCCTGAATATTCATTGGAAGGACTGATGCTAAAGCTCCAATACTCTGGCTACCTGATGCGAAGAGCAGACTCATTAGAAAAGACCCTGATGCTGGGAAAGATTGAAAGCAAAAGGAGAAGGGGGAGGCAGAGGATGAGATGCTTAGATAGAATCACTAAATCATGGGGGTCATGAATTTGAGTGGACTCTGGGAGATAGTGGAGGACAGAGGAGCCTGGCGTGCTGCAGTCCCCTGGGTAAGAGTTGGACATGACTTGGCAACTGAACAACAACAGCAAATTATATCCAACTGAAAACATATTACATTGGAAAGCATGTGTTTTTTAGAGACAGTGATAGACTGTAGCTACACAGACTGCCCTACACAATTTCATGGGTACCATTTAGGCAGTCTGGGATATGAATGATGTACCCTGAAGTTCTATAACACAAAGACTTTAATGGTAAATTCTGATAACTAAGGATCTATTCACAACAGTAGTAATTTCTAACGATGTTATTAATGTCAATGAAATTTTAACACATTAAAAAGTTATATAAAATAAAAAACTGTTGATGAAAATCCTTTGAATTATTGGAAAAATGATTTCTATTTGTATATGCATAAAATATTTCCAAAGAAATATAACTTCTTGAAGTAAATTACAGGCTCATAATAGTAAATGTCAGTCAGTTAATCATGAATATAGAAAGTACTACATATTTGTCAAATAGGAAAGTACTTAACACAAGAAATGAAAGGTTTACAAGAGTTATGGCAGTGAGGATTAGGAAGCTCCAAACAGATTTCACAAAACTGGTATCAGTAGTGATTGTAGTCAACTGCCACTGATATTCTCAACAACATTCAACAGCCTTCAGCAACAAACTGGATGACTCTCAGAGGACAAATGGAAGTTTCTTGCAAGAATTCATAACTAAATCTGCCAAGCCACATGCCTGCTCACAGCTGTTGGCTAAAAAATATTTACTTCCGCTTTTCTCTCGTTTCACAAACATTTGAGGTTTCCTCTCACTGGTGGATAGAACCACACTGGCAGGAGATAATGAGAAATCCAGTTTCTAAAGTCTAATTTCTGTCATAGATGTGAAAGGTTAGAAAGGAAGATTGTTATATTTTATATAGAAAATTCATTTTGAGCCCTTTTTACCTCCTCAAACCTCAACTCACAATTTAGTTTTTCCTCCTAATATTGTTTCTTGTTCTACTGTTAAATTTAAGGCTCTTACAAAAATTATGACATTATACAATTTTATTTTGTCATGTCCACCATTTTATTCCTAAATAATAACCAACTTTTGCAATTATTCTCATGAAGGAAAGTTATAATACCTATATAGAGATTTGAAACAGCATGTGTGAAAAACACCTGAAAAAAATTAAACTTTCTGGACAGATGTTAAAAGAGTCTTGCAGAAAAAGCTATCAGCATTACAATCTCAATTCTAATTTACTTTACATCAGGCACTTAAATTTATTATCTTTAGGCCATATGTTCCAAATGGAGTTTGGTTCTATATTCATGAATCAGTTGACAATGAATAGTTAAGTTCTACTAATTCAGAAAGGTGAAGTTGAGTGAGTTAATTTAAATGGCAGAATATTTGTAACTACAAATTCTACATACCATCAGAAAACTTCCCAGAAAGACCTGCCATATGTTTTAAACCATGATGAAAATGGTCTTCTTAAAAAAGCTGCAGCTTTTATGTAGCTTATACTTGAGAATATCTTAGCATTTCCATTAAAATTCTATTTTGAGATTTTTAAACTTGGCTTCAAAAATTAATTGTATGTTAAAATTTAGCATGTGAAATATAAGTGAATATTATTTAACTGAATATTTAAATTAAATTAAATGTTTTCCACATTTTATAATTATTTAATACCTTAGCAGTATGTTTAGATTTAAATTATAAAAGTAAATTGTGCCACATGGACAACTGGCTGTGACTCATTTAGGTGTGCTAACAAGCTGTCCAAGCAAGTATATCAGTCACAATCTACGTGAACACTGATTCCTTGCTGAAAAGAGTAAAAATGCCAACAGGTAGAAAAACTGGGGGTGAGGTAGTATCCTTTGTTTCTCTTTTTTAAATTAACTAATTTGTTTTAATTGGAGGATAATTACTTTACAATATTGTGATTGTTTTTGCCATACATCGATATAAATAATCCATGGGTACACATGTGTCCCCACCATCCTTTGACTTTTGAATGGTTCTTAATTCATTTTCACATTACTTTAGTTCACACGATAAACACTCAAGCCTTATTGTAGGCCAAGTTATTTGCTAAAAGAAAAGAAGACATAAAATAAGTTTCTTGCTCTCAAATAGTTCCAAGGGTAAAGCTGATAGGAGTGAAATAATCCTAATAGCATGAGATAAGTGCTGATAAAGTCAGACGCAGTATGAATGTATATCAGATGAAATGTTTGAGAAGGCTTCTTAGAGGACATAATAAAATAGGTTTAAAAAAATAAGTTGAGCATATGAATAAAATGAAATAATATTCTAATAGCAAGAAGAACACATTCAAACAAGTTGTGAAAACAAGAAATAATTTAGTTTGGAAAAGTCTAAAATTATAGTAGTTACCTATAGAGAAAGAAGGTTATACACAGAAACGTCAGAAAGACTTTCTCCTAAATCATATGGGAATCTGTCATAGAATTTTAAGTATATAACTGGTAGAAACAGTTTTGAATAAGAGAGGGATTATTCTGGTAGCCATGTGAAGGACAGTAAGATTGTAACCAGTGAGATCAATTAAGAAGTTATTTAATAATCCTATGGAAATAGTCCAGAATTTCCTAGTTATGCAATCTTGGGAAAATTAGTTGGGATCTTAATTGACCTTTGTGAGCCTCGGTTTCATTAGTATTATGTAAGTTTAGTATTTATATTAGTATTCCATAACTTTAACAACAATAGCAATGACAGCGTGAGCCATATTACCTGCCAAAGATTGATACAAGGATTAGATTAGAAAATTTATGTGACAGCAGTGAGCACTGTGCCCACACAGGAACTAAACGTATTCACCCTTATCTTTCATTCCAGTGTTCCAGGTGCATAAACACTTGCAGATGGCTTTTTGAGCTATTAGATATTTTGTTTGTGATCATTTGGGATCCAGGCAGAAGAGGGTGACGAGTGATAGATATCTACATCTTCTCTAGAGAAGAGCTTTTCATAGTTTATGTAAAAAAAAAAAAATTTCACCTGAGTATTTCGGTTAAAATGCAGATTCAGAGTGAGCAGATCTTGAATTAGGCCTACTATGATGTATTTCTAAAATTTTAAAAAAAAAAGACTCTTGATGTTGTTGCTTCTGGTCCATTAACTACCTTTTGAGTTACAAAGCTCTAAGAAATGCCTGTAATTTTACCAAGCTCCCAGTAGTTGGAGAGGTAAATTTAAAAAGCAAATGCTGGAGATACAGAATTACCTGTACCGGCTGAAATATTCCTGTGACTCATTCTGTAGTTCAAATTTTATTTTCCATAACAAATTTTCATTTTTTTCTTTAAATATATAGATAGCACATACATTAATTCTATGCTTTCATGACATACTACTTAATTTCTGGATTGAGGAGACATTCACTGCTTATTTATATTTTAAAGTCACTCTCTCAAATGAAACATTCCAAAGTACATTATCATAACACACTCAGGGCCCCTCAGCACACTGACTTCTGTGGAAGCAAGGGGTAGCAGGTGAAATTTGAGGATGAAAAAGTCCAAGTGTCAGAACTGGGAAAAAAGATAATGTATTCTGCTACTTTTTCATAGACTTTGTCAACAGCATAGAATTTCATGTAGCAAGACTAAGAGGTATTTCCTGGAGTAAAAAGTGTCCTGTTGGCAGCTGAAAAGAAAAGTGACTTTCAATTACCTTCGATTCAGAGTCAATGTAAAGAAAAGGACTTTGAGCTATGTGAGGAGTTTGGTTATTGAGCACTCTGTTTCAATTTCTAGGGAGTTAAGAAATAGACATCATATAATCATTAAGGATATATCAAAATTGTATTGGCTCAAAAATGTATTATAAACAGCTGTGCAACATAGAGGTTAAACATACCTCAACATTTTCTTTTGCTTGGATTAGAAATATTTCAAAGATATATATACACATATATATAATTACATAATATTATGAAGCAAAGTTATAAAAAAAAAAAAAAAGATGAGGCTTGGCTTTTCAAACAAAAGCCAATGCTTTAGAACTGACCTCAAAATTTGATTACAACTGTTCTACATTTAAATGTATTTTAGTTTTTAATATTTAATGTGATTATTATAAAGGCATAGGAAATCTATAAGGGTAAAAGACAGGGAACCTCAGTGCGACAGTGCACGGGGTTGCAAAGAGTTGGACATGACTGAGAAACTGAAATGAACTGAACTGAAAAGACAGAAGTACAGTGTTCCTTGCTGAACAAAGAGTATTAGCATCACTTTTTGTGAGATTTACACAGGAGAATATTTCAGTCAATACAGAAAAAGCCAAAATACATCTCCATTTTTGTTTCAGGATAACCATTCTCTATAACACAATAGATTTCAGAAGCATTTTTTAAATTTCATCAGTACCTAAAATGAAACCTGACAATACAGAGAATGACTAATCAGTTAACTAGGCACTTTTTGATATCATCCAAGGTCATTTAATACATCATCCAGACTTACTTGAATTCTATTGAAAAATGCATTGCAAAATCTAGTTTAAAGTCTCTTTTTCATACTTTATTTATGATAGAGATTGAAAAGTTATCAGTTGCAAACAAAAGAAATTTAATGTTTGGATTAAACAAAATGCCATTTCTGGAAAAAACTGCCTTTTTTTTTTTGCTTCATACATCTGTGCTTTTGTAAAATAAAAGCTAGTTATCATGGCAACTGGAGAATCACATGTACCCTCTCAGAGCTAAAATACACCTCGTTTGAAAAATGTTATATTCACTGTTTATTTGAATATGTGTAATATTAAATCAGAGGATAAAATATTTATAGGTACCATATCATAAAACTACTTAATAATTTGTCTGTTTCCCATAATTAATTTACTGTTATTTAAGCAATATATTTAATAGTAGCAATGAAGAAAACCCTGATACACAAAAATAAATTGAAGGAGATTAAAAATGTAACATTCTACTTTGACAAAGGAGGCAAGAATATAAAATGGGAAAAAGTCTCCAGTAAATTTTGCTGGGAAAGTTGCACAGCAAAATTTGCTGGGAAATTTACACAGCAGTGTGTAAATTGGTGAAGTTAGAACACACCCTCATACCATGGACAAAAATAAACTCAAAGTGACTTAAAGACCTAAACATAAGACATAACACCATCAAACTCCTAGAAGAGAATATAGGTAAAATATTCTCTGACACAAATTATAGCAACAGCCAAAGGTCAGTCCCCCAAAGCAATAGAAATGAAAATGAAAATAAACGGGACCTAATTAAACTTAGAAGTTTTACACAGCAAAGGAAATCATAAACAATAAAAACCAAAAAGACAACCTATGTAATGGAAGAAAATATTTGCAAATGATGCAACAGACAAGGACTTAATCTCCAAAATATACAAATAACTCATACAACTCAACATCACAAATAAAAACAGACCAATCAAAAAGTGGGCAAAAGACCCTAATAGACATTTCTCCAAAGAAGACATACAGATGGCCAGTAGGCACATGAAAAGATGCTCAATATCACTAATTATTAGAGAAATGTAAATCAAAACTACAATGAGGTAACCACCTCACACAATATCATATATGAAACGAATCACCAGTCCAGGTTCAATGGATGATTGGGGCTGGTGCACTGAGATGACCCAGAGGGATGGTACGGGTAGGGAGGAGGGAGGGGGGTCAGAATGGGGAACACGTGTATACCTGTGGTGGATTCATGTTGATGTATGGCAAAACCAATAAAATATTGTAAAGTAATTAACCTCCAATTAAAATAAATAAATTTATGTTTAAAAAAAAGTCTACAAATAACAAGAACTAGAGAAACTCTCTCACATTGTTGGTGGGAATGTAATTTGGTACAGACACTATGGAGAACAGGATGGAGGCTCCTCAGAAAACTAAAAATAGAATTATACGATCCAGCAATCCCACTCCTGGGAATATACCCAGACAAAACTAAAATTCAAAAAGATGCATACACCCCTATATTCATAGAAACAATGTTCACAGTAACCAAAACATGGAAATAATGTAAATGTTCATCAACAGATGAATGGATAAAGAAGTGTGGTATAAAAATAGAGTGGAATAGTACTTAGCCATAAAAAAGAATGAAATAATGCCATTTTCAGAGACATGAATGTAACTAAAGATAATCATAGTAAGCAAGAGAAAGACAAATACCATATGATACCACTTATATGTGGAATCTAAAATACAGTACAAATGAAACTATATACAAAACAGAAATAGACTCAAAGACATAGAGAAAAGACTTGTGGTTGCCAAGGGTGGGGGGAGGGGTGGAGGATTGACTGGGAGTTTAGAGTTGGTAAATGCACATTGGGTCCTAATGTATATTTCAGGGAAGTCTACTCAACATCTTGTGATAAACCATAATGGAAAAGGATACAAAAAGAATGTATATACATGTATAACAGTCACTTTGCTGAACAGTAGACCTTGGTACAACATTGTAAAGCAACTATAATTCAATTTAAAAATGTAAGAAAAAATAACATTCTAGATAAATCATAAGACAACTGAAGGATTCTACTTTCAATAAAGAGTATAAGTAATTTTCCTAAATATATTCAAACTATAATATGTAAAGTTACTAATGAACAATTATAAGTTAAATAATAACAACAGCAAAACGGTGTCAATATACACTACAAAACTGCTACATGTTTTACCCCGTCATTCTATTATTCCAGGCATTTTACATGGCAATTTAAAACAGTAAACATAAAGAAGAGAGTTATGGAATCAACTTCAAATTTTTAGGAGGGATAGGGTAATTCTGGCTCTGGGGATGGCTGAACCATGGTCCAGAATGCCAAGAGACTATTAATTTTGTATTTTCTTTTTGAATTATCTCTATTTTCTACTTCTTCCCTTGATCGATAAAGCAGGGTACACCATCTGTGACATCCACATCTTTTTTAATACTTTTTACTTAAAACATAAACACTTGACAGCCACAGATGATTCTCATGGGCCAACAGGTTCGCCCACATCTCTAGGACCCACCACAGTCCTACAGCCTCCTGCTCCAACTCCAACAGCATGAATATGTGACCCTCACACAAGGGGTCTTTTAATTTTGGGATGATAAAGCTGCTTATGTCCTCCACAAATTCCATGTACACCCAACCCGCACCTACCATGAGCCTGTAATGCCCAGCACCTTGGTGTCCCTGCCCAGTTTAATTGACTACATGAAGTTCATGTTCATGATGGTGGCATGGGAGAGGTTAAGTGGAGTTATAGCCTATTTTAAAACTAGAGAGAAAGGGAAATTTCCTTTCAGAAGGAAGAACAACCCTTCGAAAAACATCCTGTTTATGGTACTCTGTTCTCATTTAGTCATAATAAAAAAAATAAACTGGAGAACATAAATGAACAGAAATGGAATAGCCATGACACCTAGAACTGTATTGTGATGGACAGCTATAACCCTGAATCCAGTATGTATATTCTTTAATTACCCAGAAATCAAACATTGAATTCATCTTCTCTGAATTAAGTCATTCTCATTGTACGGGAATATTCCTTGCATATCTCATACTCATTAAGGCCTGTGTATCTTTCATGCAGACTTTCTTTCCTTATCAGGAAAGATGTGTTCCCTTGCTTTGCAGCAGTAGGGTGCCTGCCGCCATCCTCATTTCCATAGGTTTTCTTTACCATGCCTTAGGAGTGACTTATAATTTCAACATTTCAAAATAAATGAACAATGGGAGGTTTTGTGAAGTAATTGGGTGTGTCTTGCTAGGAGAGCATAGAAAAAGGATATTGATGGCCAGGAAATAGACCCCAAAGTATTTTATCCTTGCATCCCCTGAAATCTTTATGAATAACTAAGGACTATAAGTATTTGAATTGGAGAGAGGAAAAGAAAATCAACCTTTGTTAGGTCTGTAGAAGTAGAGGCATTTTTCATCATCTTTCTCTCTTCAGCTTTGCCTTTATCTTGTCTTTGTTTCTGTCTACCTCTTCAGGGAGGTATACATCAAGCAAAATTCAGGGGGCTATAAATCCACAATGTGAGGATTTCCTCAAGATATATTTAGGATCGACAACCCAAACAAGTTAAATGACACCAAATAATTAAGTTAAAAAGCCCTTTGTCATATAGCTAATATATATACTTGTACAAATTAAAATTAAGTGCTTTGCCTGACCAAGTGTCTTCATATGTGAACCTTAGATACCCCAAGTCAAACAATTAAGAATATAAACATTTATAAATCCTATTCATTTGACAGGACTTGAGCAATATCATTAGCATGTTTGTGACCAGCACTGTAATTTATAGGCATTGAGTAATGATGATCCAGAGGCCATGCCAAGCACTTTTCATATATTATTTCATTTAACTGACACCAAACTCCACAGGGGTAGTTACTATGATTGCCCATGCTTGCTAGTTAAGGAACTACTGAAGATGTTAGATAAATTGCCTTAGAATACAGTTTAAATCTGCATGTGTGAGTTATGCAAAATTATCTCAAGTACTATCTGTCTTTGGAAGATGGAAAATTATTTGCGATAATATGAAAATCTGTTTGATATGAAAAAGTGGTGGAAGTGGATGAAATCCAAGTAGCTCCTTAACCAGTGTGAATGCAGGATGATATACCACTGCTTAATTCTGACCCCTCTGTACTCAGTGATACTCAACTTAGTAATTGAAATAGTGCAGTTATAACTACCCTCTTCTATCTGCAATAAAATTGCTAGAAATTCTCTTTTTTTATTGTAAAGTAAAATATCATTTGACAGGACTTGAGCAATATCATTAGCATGTTTGTGACCAGCACTGTAATTTATAGGCATTGAGTAATGATGATCCAGAGGCCATGCCAAGCACTTTTCATATATTATTTCATTTAACTGACACCAAACTCCACAGGGGTAGTTACTATGATTGCCCATGCTTGCTAGTTAAGGAACTACTGAAGATGTTAGATAAATTGCCTTAGAATACAGTTTAAATCTGCATGTGTGAGTTATGCAAAATTATCTCAAGTACTATCTGTCTTTGGAAGATGGAAAATTATTTGCGATAATATGAAAATCTGTTTGATATGAAAAAGTGGTGGAAGTGGATGAAATCCAAGTAGCTCCTTAACCAGTGTGAATGCAGGATGATATACCACTGCTTAATTCTGACCCCTCTGTACTCAGTGATACTCAACTTAGTAACTGAAATAGTGCAGTTATAACTACCCTCTTCTATCTGCAATAAAATTGCTAGAAATTCTCTTTTTTTATTGTAAAGTAAAATAAAATTAAAAATAAAATTAAAAAATATTTTTAAAATTTCACAAGAAAAGTTAATGTATGAATGTCAGCTAATGTCAATTACAATAACCCCAAATAGAAAATGCTATGTCCTTAATATAGAACTTTCATGAAGTGTTTCAGGCTGCATAAAAACTGTTTTTGTTATTTCATAACACTCACATATTTGGTTTAGTGAAAGACTCTCAGGAATTATTTGTACTTATCCAATCCAATTTTCTAATCAGTTTTTAATTTTTTTAAACTTTCTATTTTGTATTAAGGTATAGCTGATTAACAATGTTGTGATAGTTTCAGGTGAAAAGCAAAGACACACACGAATCAGCCATATATACACATGTATCCATTCTCCACCAAACTCCCCTCTCATCCAGGCTGCCATGTAACAGAGCAGATTTCTATGTGCTATATATACACAATAAATCCTTGTTGGATCTATCTATTTTAAATATAGCAATCAAAGCAGCTTATATACATATAGCATAAATTCAAGGGGCCTCTCAGGTGGCTCAGTGGCAAAGAATCCGCATGCCAAACAGGAGACACAGGTTCAATCCCTGGGTCATGAATATCTTCCGGAGGTGGAAATGGCAACCCACTCCAGTATTCTTGCCTGAAGAAACCCAAGGACAGAAGCGTCTGGTGGGCTACAGTCCATGAGATGCAAAGAGTTGGACATGACTTAATGATTAAACAAAAACAACACAAACTCAAAGCGATATTAAAAGCTATCGTTTTTAAAATAGGGAGACATGATTCAAATACTTGCAAAATTCTGGATAAGTTTTAACGTAAAAGTCTTTCAGAGCCTTTAATGTGTTAACTCACCATTAGTTTCCAAATAAACAAATAGACAAACCTAAGTTGCTGAATTTCACAAAGTAAGTTAATCATGGATCTCATCAGCCTCCCATTTATTCTCATGGGATCTTTTATAGGACTGATATTCCTTGAAACGTATTTTGGGAAACAGAGCTGTATGCATACTAATGTAATTATTGTTTCCCCAAAAAAACTTTGAAATAGTTTTCCTTTGCTCATATGATTTCTCCACACCTCAAATATCCTTTTGCTCTCTTCCTTTTCCAATTATACCTGAACTTCTACTCATTCTTTAAGGCTTAGATCAGCTATCACATTTTCTATCAAATAGTATTTAACTTCTCTGGGCAAAAATAATACTTAGAACATTTTGAATATGTCTATTTTGACTTGTTTTTATAAAACTTTCTCATCAAATGAATGATAATTCCATGAGGAGAGAGGGCATTTTTATCTGTCTTAATTGCATTTTTAATTTTCTATTCATAGGCAAGGTTTTTGAGCAGAGAGTACTATAATCTAGCACTAAAGCAGTACTTTGAAGTGAGAACTGAATTTAAGAGAGATCATGGTTGAGTAACTGGTTAGAAAGTGATCACTGTCATACAAATGAGAAGTGCTGTCAGTCCAAATAAGTGTCATAACATTGAAAGAAAGTGAAAGCAAAGTTCGCTCAGTCGTCTCCGACTCTTTGTAATTCCATGGAATATATAGTCCATGGAACTCTCCAGGCCAGAATACTGGAGTGAGTAGCCTTTCCCTTTTACAGGGGATTTCCAAACCCAGGGATCAAACGCAGGTCTTCCACATTTCAGGTGGATTCTTTACCACCTGAGTCACAAGGGAAGCCCAAGAATACTAGAGTGGGTAGCCTACACCTTCTAGAGCAGATCTTCCTGACCCAGGAATTGGACCGGGGTCTCCTGTGTTTTTTTTTTTTTTTTTTTTTTTTACCAACTGAGCTATCAGGAAAGCCTGTCATAACATTAGGAATGGGAAACAGGAATAAAATGTGATTTATAGATACCTGAGCCAGCTCACTGGTAGATTATGAAAATGGGAAAATGATCTGATGGCAAAGGATATAGGAAATGGATGTGCAAAAGATGACATGATATTTCCTAGCTGGCATCTTGAAATTTATTAGTACCAGGGAGTGAAATTAGTAAAATAATGATAGTGTAGCATCACATACAGGAGACTAAGGCCTTTAGAAGTGATATAAGGAAAGAGGAAGAGTTGTGAGTAGTAGAGATATATATTGCCACATGTACTCTAAGCAGTGGTTGAGAACATCTCAAGGAAGGATATCTCTCTCACAATTTTTCTAAGAGCAGGCCAGGGGTATCCAGAAATAACTGAGAAATTAATGCAAAAGTAGTGATTACAATTATAATTCTGTTCAAGGTTTTACATTTGAGCAGTGTATGTTGTTTTCTAATCTATGTTTTGTATTTGTTCATATAGATGATCACAAAATAATTAAATAAAGACACTATTTCTGCCCAGGGTGAATAATTAGAATTCTAATCATGTTTCTATTAAATTTACAAGACATTTACTTCAATTTAATTTTAAATTTATAAAATTTATCCTATTTTTTACCTCTAAGAATGGAGCTAGTATGCATGTGTGGCCTTCAGATCACAAAAGGTCAGAACACATCCAGCTCCGATTCCACCCTCTAAACCAATTCTTCACTGAAAATAGACTGAAATCCAGATGAAGTTGAAGTCTTTGAGCTATCACCTGAAGCATGCATTCATGCTCTCCAGCTTTGGAAAGCAGCTTTCAAAATGCACGTGGCCTGTGTACACGTATGTAGGGTATGTGCAAGAAGAAAAGGGCATGTAACTTTAGAGCAGCATGACTCTGATAATGCTGAGCCTCTCCTTTCATGCCTTGGCCATATCTAAACATGAGACATCGTAGCAACCAGGAAATTACAGTAAGTCTCGTGAGGAAACATGTTATCTCTTATCACAGACTGAAATGGTTGTAACAGAAAATTCACTCTAATGTGTAGAAAAAACTTTCAGTGCTATCTTGTTTGACTCCTGTAATAATTTCTGCTAGAGAACTCAAAAAAATGCATGCTCATAGGCAAATTTAATTTGAGTAATCAAAAGAAAAGCTTTAAAATATATCCAAATGAATTACTAATTAAACATTGCAACTATTTTCCTCTATATTCTCTCAATTATTTTTTTATGTACATTTGACTGTCATTATTTTTTGCATATTTCTTCCCATGGCTATGTCTGAGTATCCATTGATTTCTAGGATTGATATATTTTTAATGTNTTTAAAATATATCCAAATGAATTACTAATTAAACATTGCAACTATTTTCCTCTATATTCTCTCAATTATTTTTTTATGTACATTTGACTGTCATTATTTTTTGCATATTTCTTCCCATGGCTATGTCTGAGTATCCATTGATTTCTAGGATTGATATATTTTTAATGTGCATGTTAATTTTTAGTAACAAAAAATGAGAGAATATCCATTCATATTTTAAAGATACTGACTCTGTTGGTTAGCAAAAGAAAAAAAATGCTTAGGTTGTATATATAAATGATCCTTAGTTAGCATTATTTATTTTATTTTCATTCACACATGATCATAAAACAAGAATAAATTGAAGATATAGGTCATTCTCCCATTACATGCAATAATCATTTTTAAAATATTAATTTCATGAGGTTGTGTTGTAAAAATGAGCCTTAATGAGGTAAACCTGAAACTTGTGCATATTCACTTTTTCCCTTAGAAAATAATCTTTACAGGAGTCTGTGAATGAATTTAAGGACAAAAACTGATACATTTTTGAGGTATAGACTGAACTGCATTAAACTCAATTTTTAAACTAAACAAAGAAAATGAAAGTTCTCAGATTTAATTAATGTACTAGCCTCTCTGTATATTTCAAATAAAAGGAAGTAACAGCCAACTTGTGAGTGTTTTGAATTGGAGGCTCAAAAATTAGACTTGTTTTATAGAGATATGTACAGATTTTCAAGCAGGGCCTGACATGAACAAAATACCATCTGAGGAAGATTAATCAGGCAATGTATTATGCAATGGACTGCATTACCAAGAGTTTTGAGGGAGGCAGTTCAATTAGCAGATAATTGTAATAGCCTTGGGATTATCTGATGGTGGCCTTGATTAAAGTAGAAGAGGGTGGGTCTGAAAGAGAGTTAAAGACAGTTATGTAAAATTCCATGGAGGAAAACTGGCAGGCCTTGATAAATGACTAGAAAAGAGAGCATGGGTGTGGGAGGAATGAAACATAGGTCAACTGATTTATCATCAATTGAGCCATATCCTGATGTAGGAGTTTTGGAGGAACAAATTCAAATGTGTGACACAATGATTGTTCTTTAGTGGAATTATGATGTGTGAAGGGAAAAAGTTCATGGTAAACAAATGAAGACGTCAGACATGAATTGGGGGGTAATGAGACAAAAACCTACCCTTCTTGAAAAAATATTCCAACAAAGTCTTGCTACTTGAGCATTGACTTTATCTCACAGTCTCTACACCAGTGATCAGGTGATGTACATTACTCCAAATTTACAGAGCAACTCCAGTTCTGCATGCTAGTGACGTGCTCTGTGGAAACAAGAAATGTTCAGTCCTCATCTTCATTTTTCTCTGGAGGGGAGGAAAATTCTACCCTGGAGTAAAGAGTTTGGAGGTGCCTTTCAACTCTTTTTTTCCACAGACTTTTCTGAATTCTTACCTTGAGAGGAAAAGTGATTTACCTGATTGTTAGAGAAAAGGGAAAACATCTTTGGGCTCAATCTCTTTATAATTTTCTCTTTTTGAAGCAGCCTGTTCTTAAATTAGAGTCCTCCTCCTCTCCTTTGCAGTAACTAACAGGTCCCTAAATGAAAGAAAGATCTACATTAACTCAATTTTGCCTGTAACCAAGCAGGTATGATTAATAAAGGACATGGGGAGTGCCAGTCTGCTTGTGTCAGTAATTCTAGTCTCTTTCTGGTATCAGCTTTACAACTAATACAATTAATATTTTGATCTCCTTATCTGACCCTATTGTGCATTTCTGTTGATTTAGAATTTGGGAGGAAACCCTTGCCCCTAGTACACACACACAAACACACACACACAATTATTAAAGATTATTTTCTCAGACTTCTATAATATCATCTAATGTAGCCAAAAATTACCATTTTGAGTCTCTTTACTTATTACCAAGAGTGTCCCACTACTGTGTCCCACTTATTGACCAAGTCCTCTTACATGACTTGCCATCTACATAGAATTTATTATGATAATATTTTTTATTCCCTAGGTTTTCCTGTATATAGTATTTGTACAGAAGGATAAGATAAGTCACAAAACCTAAAAGTAAATTAAGTGCTATAGACATTTGGAAAGGGGGAACTAATGAGTTCAGAAGTATCTAGGGATGCCTTGTAAATGTAAGGGAATTGATGTGGGGTTTAAGTACATTTCAGAAATAAATAAACCATGAGTGGAAGGGATATAATTTTAGATACAAAAATTCACAGCAGGTAAAATATGAAATAAACTAAAAAGAAGCATGGTATATTTATGGAAAACATAAGGATTTATAAGATAGAAGACATTGGAGTTAGTTTGCACTGTTACTTAAATTATAAATATACTTAAAACACAACAGATTAATTTCAAATTGTGTGGCATAAAAAACAGTTCCATGTGTTCCTGTACTTTTATTATAATCTTATGATGTATTGGAATTCCCTGGTGGGCTCAGAGGGTAAAGCATCTGCCTGCAATGTGGGAGACCCAGGTTCAATCCCTGGGTTGGGAAGATCCCCTGGAGAAGGAAATGGCAACCCACTCCAGTACTCTTGCCTAGAAAATTCCATGGATGGAGGAGCCTGATGGGCTATAGTCCATGGGGTCTCAAAGAGTTGGACATGACTGAGCAACTTCACTTAATGCTGTTTTATTAAGGGCTTATCACTATTAATGGCCAACAGACTGAACAAAAGTGACATATGCCACTTTTAGCCCAAGGTAGACTAAAGATTGATATGTCTCTTCTATGACTACTTTTCCATGTCATGTGGACCAAATGTTAAAATAGAAGCATTACAAAATATAAGAGTATTTATCTGTTCACCAGATGGAGGAAAACTCTGGCCACCTACAATGAATAATATGTGATTAAGAAATAAACATTTGCTATGATAAGCAACTGAGATTGATTGAGATAGATAATATTGCCTAAACATAACAAATATAAATTGCTAAGAAGAGGTGGCAAGAATACATAGAAGAACTGTACAGAAAAGATCTTCACGACCCAGATAATCATGAGGATGTGATCACTAATCTAGAGCCAGACATCTTGGAATGTGAAGTCAAGTGGGCCTTAGAAAGCATCACTAAGAGCAAAGCTAGTGGAGGTGATGGAATTCCCGCTGAGCTGTTTCAAATCCTGAAAGATGATGCTGTGAAAGTGCTGCACTCAATATGCCAGCAAATTTGGAAAACTCAG
>SJYX01007772.1:238077-278372 GCA_006410675.1 Oreotragus oreotragus | reverse complement strand
TTTTTCCTGTGGTCATGTATGGATGTGAAATTTGGACTGTGAAGAAAGCTGAGCGCCAAAGAATTGATGCTTTTGAACTGTGGTGTTGGAGAAGACTCCTGAGAGTCCCTTGGACTGCAAGGAGATCCAACCAGTCCATTCTGAAGGAGATCAACCCTGGGATTTCTTTGGAAGGAATGATGCTAAAGCTGAAACTCTAGTACTTTGGCCACCTCATGAGAAGAGTTGACTCATTGGAAAAGACTCTGATGCTGGGAGGGATTGGGGGCAGGAGGAGAAGGGGACGACCAAGGATGAGATGGCTGGATGGCATCACGGACTCCATGGAAGTGAGTCTGAGTGAACTCCGGGAGATGGTGATGGATAGGGAGGCCTGGCGTGCTGTGATTCATGGGGTCGCAAAGAGTTGGACACGACTGAGCGACTGAACTGAACTGAAGGAATTTAAAGTAATGGTAGGCTGAATATTCATTGGAAGGACTGATGCTGAAGCTAAAACTCCAATACTTTGGTACCTGATGTGAAGAACTGACTCATTTGAAAAGACCCTGATGCTGGGAAAGACTGAAGGCAGGAGGAAAAGTGGACGACAGAGGATGAGATGGTTGGATGGCATCACCAACTCAATGGACATGAATTTGAGTAAACTCTGGGAGTTGGTGATGGACAAGGAGGCCTGGTGTGCTGCAGTCCATGGTGTCACAAAGAGTCAGACACAACTAAGTGACTGAACTGAACTGAACTGAGGCTGAATTATGTTATTCAAGTCATTTCCTGGCCATAAATTAGCAAAAATAAGGAGGCTCTAACTCAAGTAATATTCTAGCTATGGTTTAAGTCTCTTGCAGAGTGCTGAGCAAATATATGCTGTGCGAATATATTCTACAAGCTAATCCTGCTACTGGACCACACTAGGAATGTGATGTTATCTGACCAATCTTGTGGGATACATTTACGAAGCATCTGGTGTCTTCTCTTGGAACTGGGGAAAAATAAGTCTATGAGAATTAATTCAATAACCTCTCTTCTTCCATATCATATAGGTAATTAGAGGAGTAATACAAAAACAACCAAAAAGTTAGCACTAACAAGTAATTTCAAATGAGTCTTCTACATGTTTGTATCTGTTGTACCTTGTGAAAGATGTTAGGATTTCAGTTAGTCTTTGAAGGAGACATTTTAGGTATTTTGAAGAAATGGGGGAAGAATTGCAAAAAAAAAAAAAAAAAAAAAGACTCAAGAATAGGCAAGACTGACTTTAAAGAACTGTGACTAGAACAATTTGGCTGGCATGTATGAATGCTTTGAAGGAATAGAGAAATCAAATACTTAAGTGAGATTCCGAGGTCAGAATTTGGTAAATATTTGCAGTTTGAACTTTGTTTGAAAATAGAGACATTTAAAATATGTTGATGCAAAGGTTTACGCATGCTGTTACTCTGGATTCTTATCAACTGCAATGAAATTTCTATTTCCCTTCCTTGGAAAAGTGATATAGGAATACATTGCATTAAAATCCTACTTATATCAATGGCTACATCATTCAGACAGAAAATCAATATAGAAACACAGATCTTACAAGACACATTATACCAAATTGAATTGACTGATACTTAAAAAGTATTCCATCCAAAAGAATAGAAAACACATTCTTCCCAAGTGCACAAGAAACAATCAAATTACCAATGTCATTTTTCATAGAACTAGAACAACAACAACAAAAATTTAATTTGTATTGAAACACAAAAGACCCCAAATGGCCAAAGCAATCTTGAGAAAGAAAAATGGAGCTGGAGGAATCAGGTTTCCAGTCTTCAGACTCTACTACAAAGACACAGTGATCGAAACAGTATGGTACTTGCACAAAACCAAATATGGATCAATGGAACAGGATAGAAAGCCCAGAAACAAACCTATGTGCCTATGGTAAATTAAGCTACAGCAAGGGAGGCAAGAACATACAATGTAGAAAAGCCAGTCTTGTCAATAAGCGATGCTGATAAAACTGGACAGCTGCAGGTAAAAGAATGAAATTAGAACATTCTCTAACATCATGCATTAAAAAATAAACTCAAAATTGATTTAAGACCTAAATATAAAATCACACACAATAAAACTCTTGAAGGAAAATATAAGCAGAGCACTATTTGACATAAGTCACAGCAATATCTTTTTGGATTTGTCTCCTAAAGCAATGGAAATAAAAACAGAAATAAACAAGTGGGCCCAACAAAACTTAAAGCTTTTGCACGGCAAAGGACACATTAAAAGACAACCTACAGTAGTGTAGCTGAGAGAATTGTCTAGGGAACTACATGATGAAACTCTGGGTAGCCCTCCAGGAATAAACCAGAACTGGGCTACAGAAGAGGTCTATGAGGACACTTTAGTCCAGTGCAGTCTCTCAATTGTGTCCAACTCTTTGTGACCCCATGGACTGTAACACACCAGGCTTCCCTGTCCATCACCAACTCCCAGAGTTTACTCAAATGTATCTTCATTGAGTCGGTGAAGAGTATGAGGACACTACCTAATTTTGTGCATATCTACAATTTCTGTACCAGGAAATTAACATAACTGCCACCACTGCATTTTTTAGATTTACACCAGTTCTGTTTGAGAAAGACCCCTTGCATTCACCTATGCCTTGAAAACCAAAAGTCTCTACAACCTTCTCACCAACTGAAATGTACATGGTGTTTGAACCCTCACATTTCTTACTCAAGGATCAACACTTCACCATGGTGAGTTTGACTGGTGTATTTAGGGTTATATGCCTGTGCCCTGGAGGTATGCTGCTGCTGCTAAGTCACTTCAGTCGTGTCCGACTCTGTGTGACCCCATAGACGGCAGCCCACCAGGCTCTGCCATCCCTGGGATTCTCCAGGCAAGAATACTGGAGTGGGTTGCCATTTCCTACTCCAATGCATGAAAGAGAAAAGTGAAAGTGAAGTCGCTCAGTCTGTCCGACTGTTAGCAACCCCATGGACTGCAGCCCACCAGGCTATTCCGTCCATTGGATTTTCCAGGCAAGAGTACTGGGGTGGGGTGCCATTGCCTTCCCCGGCCCTGGAGGTATAGAAAGCTGGAAAAGCTATTTTCAGAATTTAAAGAAAGTTGTTACTTAGAGATAGGAAAAAAATAAAAGAACTCTGTATAAAGGGGTCTGAGGCTGAATCCTACAAGAGTCCATCATATAGGTTATAATGCACTCTAATTAATCTCATGGAGTTAATAAATAATAAAGGAAAAGAGACAAATTGCATATTAGTGTAAAAAGAGACTGTTGTAGTAGTAGTCTACTCAAAAAGCAACATGATCCTAAAGATACTGCCTGAGAGAAAATATAGAGGATGCTAAATAAAGGCATTTAGGAGGTTTAACAAGGACTTGGACACTTCTTTGACTACAGATGGAACCCTGGAAGAATGCACCATTTGTACCCCTAAAAGTTTGATCATGTGTTTATAAAAGATAATGGGATTTTCCAAGTGGTACACTGGTAAAGAATCTGCCTGCTACTTCAGGAGACATGGGTTCAATCCCTGAGTCAGGAAGATCCCCTGGAATAGGAAATGGCAACCCCCTTCAGTATTCTTGCCTTGAGAATTCCATGGACATAGGAGCCTAGTGGGTTATAGTCAATGAGGTCACAAAGAATCGGACATGACTGAGTATGCACAGACACACATATAAAAGATGACAGTATGATGAAAGTGAATTGATAATTAAGGAGGAGAAGCTAATTTGGAAAAAGAGGTATTGATTTTTCAGATTTATTGAGTTGGAGATACAGTAATACATGCAAATTATAAAATAAGTAAGTTCAAGAAGATCATGGAAATTGTAAAGAAAACCATTATTTTGATTAAATCAGTTTCTAAAATAAGATTAAGGAGGCCGAAGAAACAGGATGTTATTTAGTTTTAGCTCAGTAAACAAGGGCCTTTACCTATTTGATTTTAGGGATTCATTGCAGTGTTGTGTTGACATATTGTTCTCTAATTCCACTGTGGCAAAACCACAGGAAATCAGTTCATTGGGAAGAGTATGAGGGCTGTTAGGCATGGGGGTGGACTACTCAGCTAGACTATGAGATATCTTCTGAAGATCTCTACATATGAGATAGGACATCTAATGGTCTGGTTTTATTTTGAAGCCATAAAATTTCAAGTCAGAGGATGAGAGACAATAGTTTAAGTTATTAAAATCATCTACTATATTATAGTTCTATAATTCTTTTAAAAGATTGCCAGTTTTCATGAAATTGCATGTGCAGTTTAAGAAAGCCATTTCATTACTAATGTACAAGAAATCTCATGACTGCCTAGAAAACTCTACCTCAAACCACAAACCTCTTCTTAATGAAAAATGATTAAAAGCATTCTCCAAGGGTAAGAGAGAAAACTCTGTTTTCTACTAGTTTATATGTAATTCTTGTCAAATATAATTGGTTTCCCAATCATAATGAGCCTAATACAGCAACAAAAGATACTACTCTTGTTATTGACTATTAGAGAATTGGCCCTTAAGTCCAATACTATTCTCAATTTAAATTCACAGGTGACTTGTTTAATTACATAAGATACAGTTATTGTATTCATTATCTTTGGTTCTTGGTTAACCAAGAATACAGAAACAAAGCAGAAAAAAAAATGTACTTTTTAAAACAGCTGTTCTCTAGTAACTTGGGAATGTTTATATCACCATTCTAGGGAGTACAGAGAAGTAATAGTTAATAGTTGATTTAAAGTTCTGCCACTGCAAAAACGATAGCAATAATATGTTACATTAAAAGTAAAAAATGACTAGATGCTTTGTGCTTCTAAAAAGAAAATAAGTAATTATGTATATGAAGGCTTCTAAGATAAAATTTCCCAAGAGACATATGGGTTTAAAGAAGAGCGAGCTGACAGACAACTCTTCTCACAAAGTTAAGCTGAATAAATAAGTTCAGGAAAAGACCCATAGGAACAAAAAGCTTAATTTGTGGAGCTAATGTGTCTGTAACTCCTAAATTGGTCAGGTTAGCTTAATTGAAATGGTGAAAGCTCTCTGCTTGTTTTAACAGACTCCAAGTGTTAATGGAATGGGATTTGCTGAGTACAGTCTTTGATGGGAGACTGTGAATTCTTGGGAAGTTAATAATTAATCAGGCCTTACTCCCCCTAGAATCAGTATCCACAAAATGACTTTGGGAGCAAGAAGAATAGAATAAAAAATGGTGGCTTTCCTTGAAGAAACAAACTATTTTAAAAACAATGAATTAAATTCACAGAGATTAACATTATTTTTTTGAAAAATATCTGAAGTGAAGGCTAAAGTTGCTCAGTCATGTCAAACTCTTTGAGACCCCATGGACTATACAGTCCATGGAATTTTCCAGGCCAGAATACTGGAGTGGGTAGCCATTCCCTTCNGAAACAAACTATTTTAAAAACAATGAATTAAATTCACAGAGATTAACATTATTTTTTTGAAAAATATCTGAAGTGAAGGCTAAAGGTGCTCAGTCATGTCAAACTCTTTGAGACCCCATGGACTATACAGTCCATGGAATTTTCCAGGCCAGAATACTGGAGTGGGTAGCCATTCCCTTCTCCAGGGCATCTTCCCAACCCAGGGCTCAAACCCAGGTCTCCCACATTGCATGCAGATTCTTTACCAGCTGAGACACCAGGGAAGTTCAAGAATACTGCAGTGAGCAGCCTATCCCTTCTTCAGTGGATCCTCCTGACCCAGGAAACAAACCAGGGTCCCCTGCATTACAGGGAGATTCTTTACCAGCTGAGCTACCAGCTGTTTGGCAAAACACTACTAATTTAACATGTTTTCCAATCCAAGTGCCTCTGGGAGTAACACATGAGTTCAGGACAGCATCACACCCTCTGCTGATCTCTATGAATACATTCCATTGATATCAACAGATGACACCACCCTTATGGCAGAAAGTAAAGAGGAACTGAAGAGCCTCTTGATGAAAATGAAAGAGAAGAGTGAAAAAGTTGTTTTAAAACTCAAGATCTTCAAAAAACTAAGATCGTGTCATCCAGTTCCATAGTTCATGGCAAATAGATGGGGAAAAAATGGAAACAGTGAGAGACTTTATTTTCTTGGGCTCCAAAATCACTGCAGATGGTGACTGCAGCCACGAAATTAAAAGACACTTGCTCCTTGGAAGAAAAGCTATGACCAACCTAGACAGCATATTAAAAAGCAGAGACATTACTTTGCCAACAAAGTTCTGTCTAGTCAAAGCTATGTTTTTTTCCAGTAGTCATGTATGGATGTCCTCAAGGAAATCAGTCCTGAATATTCATTGGAAGGACTGAGGCTGAAGCTGAAACTCCAATACTTTGGCCACCTGATGGGAAGAGCTGACTCATTGGAAAAGACCCTGATGCTGGGAAAGACTGAAGGTAGGAAGAGAAGGGGATGACAGAGAATGAGATGGTTGGATGGCATCACTGACTTGATGGACATGAGTTTGAGTAAACTCCAAGAGTTGGTAATGGACAGGGAATCCTGGCGTCCTGAAGTCTATGGGGTCGCTAAGAGTTGGACATGACTGAGCCACTGAACTGAACTAATATCGATAGTAATACAGTCATTCTCCTTGTTGAGATCATTATCAAATATTTATTGACCATAAACTTGATGCTGGGTATGCCACTAGGAAGGTACACAGCTGTGATTTCACTAAGATGCACAGGAGGAATCACCTGCCTGACAATACTATGCTCCTTTTTGAAATATAGTGACTATTCTATAGTATAGTAAAGCAGTATGGATGATTATACTGCTTTTCACAATAACTGCATGCAGGCATACCAATCTCAATCCCAGGAGGAAAATTTCATGCAAAGAATGAGATTTTACTGTGGTTGACAGTTCGTAATATTTGGATCAGTCTAGTAATGGTTCTGATTTGTGCACAGCTGTTTTCATTTCCCCTGGATGTCAGCAACCCTGGGAATTTGTCTTTAATTAGACTGATCATTTGGTCTCTGTGGTAGACAGAATGATGCCACACAGTATACCCTCCCCCTCCCACAACCCTATCATCACCTCAGAGATCCACGGCCCAAGGGGGTTTTGCAAATTTGATAAAGCTTAGGAGTTTGAGATCTGTTGATTATCCAGGATTACTTAGGGGAGGGGCAATGTGTAGTTTACATCATCCTTACAAGAGGATGGCGAAAGGATAAAAATCATCAAAAGGAGTAGGGAGATGGAAATAGAGACTGGAGTTATGACTTCGAGACAGAGAAAGGGAGCCACAAATGTGGTGAACCTCTGGAAGCTGGGGAAGACAAAGAAATGGGCCTCGCCTAGAGCCCCAAGAAGGAAAACAACTCTGTGGACCCATTTAAAGTTCCATTCTCCAGAAAAAATAACAATAAATTTGTATTGCTTTAAGCAACTAAATTTGTGTTAATTTGTTACAACAGCAACGGGAAACTAATATAGCCTCTAATAGATAAAAGAGTCTTGGTATTTTTTTTTTAATTTACATTTTTGAGATTAAAATGTATGTACTATGAAGTTAGATATTATGTACAATTGTTTGCTTTTGAAAATTAAATACTCATATAATAACTATGCAAATTAAGATATAGATTATTTCCGTTCCCCTAGGAGGTTATATTTTGTCCATTCTGATCACAAACTCATGTGCCCACAACCCCACCTCCTAAGCAACTACCATCTATACTGTCTGTTATCTACCAGCTTAGATTATTATGACTGTCTTTGGATTTTATATATGTAGGATCACACAGGATATACTCACTGGTGTCTGATATTTCATTAAACACATTTTGAGATTTTTGCATTCTTTCAAATTGAATATTTTTAGTATTCAATTTTCATTCTCTGTATTGACTTGTTAGCTGTATCTCAAAATTTTCAGTGGTTTCTCTAGGGATTGTGATGTGTATCTTTAGCTTCTCAGAGTCAATTTTAAAATAAATATTATAATGCTTCACCAATATTGCAAGATATTTAAACCAGCATAATCCATGTCTCTCAATTTTTGTGTTGTTGTCAATAATTTACTTCTACAATTTATAAACCTTACTAACTACTTAACTAACTTACATAACCAGCATTTTAACTTTAAGCCATTTAAAAGATAGTGACTTAAAATTGCTTTAATACTTATGATTAGTCTGTAAGAGACAGATTTTCTTACCTTCTGTATGAATATGCCTTATTATGCTTTCATTTGTGAATGACAGTTTCAATATGACAGTTTAAACATTTTTAGAACTTTACAAAATTTTTACAGTACTTAAAAAGTATAATTTTGTTGTCATCTGGCCTCTCACTTTTTCTGAGTAGTCACTCATCATTCTTATTGTTCTCCTAAATATAAGCAATTTTTTCTGGTTGTATTTTTCTCTTTTTACATATATTAATATTTTAGTAGTTTGACTTCAACTTTCCTCAGTGGTATTTTTTTACACTTATTTTAATTGGATACTTCTAAATGCCCTCAATCTGTGGACTGATATCTTTCATCAACTTCAGAAAATTCTCTCCCAGTATCTTGCCTCCACCCCATTCTCTGCTCCTTCTCTAAGTTTTCAGCAACATTTTTATCAGAACGTACCACATGTCTGAGAACCTGCGTTCACTTTATGTTTTATTATTTCTTTTCCTTTGATAATTTCTATTGACTTATATTAAGTTCACACATCCTTTCTTCTGCTGTGTTCAATCTTCTGTTAAGCAATTGAATAAACTGTTCCTTTCTGATGTTAAGTATTTCAAGTACAGATGTTTTTAGTTTTCACTCTTTTATTCCCCATTTATTTACAATATGTCATTATCTTTTAATGTCTGTGTTATTTATCTTGAGGACTTTCATACCTCTTGGCATACAGAATTGTTGCTAATCCTGTTTACTTGCCACTATGTGCTCACATTTTTCAAATCAATAGGAGAAAAAAATAACGAAAAAAAATGTGTGCCTTTTTGAAGAATGAACCCTAGATCAAGGAACTTCACAAGTGTACCTCTGACATCACCTGTGACTTTCTGAAAAGTCTATCTCCAGGAGAGCTGAAACACACTAAAAACTGTTCTGAGATATGACCGACTGTGTTCTGTACAAGCTTTAGTTATGGCTGAGGTTTTAAGATCAGAATTTCCAGGTTTCTGTTTTTGTACATCTCTGGGTGTGAACATAACATTACTTCCAGTCTCTGTAAAAAAAAAAGTTAGAGTTTAACAAGTCTGTTTATAACTAGAGTTCTCTTTTTCTCAATTTTTGAAGATCTATTTTCCACATCTGTAATTTCTGCAAATGGCAGGCATATCTATGGAAACAGATCTATCAGCAAAGGGTAGAAAATACAGTACACACTTATGTGACTAATGTAAATGTTTAATGAATATCAGTAGCCAGTGATAGAAATACTTTTCTATTGTGGTAAATCCTACTAATGAACATTTTCCTTTTACCTAATAACAGAGCTACAATTTTGTAATAAGTAGCAACATGTCCACTCACTTCAGTACTCTTGCCTGGAGAATCTCAGGGATGGGGGAACCTGGTTGGCTTCCATTTATGGGATTTCACAGAGTCGGACACGACTGAAGTGACTTAGCAGCAGCAGCAACATGTCAAAGCTACAGTTTGTATTTTTTAATAATTTCTTGCAGCTAAGGACAGCTACCTGATATAAATCAAACTCAGGAATCCAAAGTTTATCTCTGGACTTTAAAAAAGGTGTCTCTTTTGGATTCATGTGCTCCGAACTTGTTTCTTTCCTAATTTTGGCATTACCCTCTACCACATTTGTTTGTTTGTTTCATTAGTTAGCAAAAGGAAAAAGACCTTTGTTTGATTGGAGTAGCCATCTGGAGATCACAGCTGAAGGGCTGATAAAACTACAGTAACCTCAGTATTTATACCTATAAGCTGACTAAAACAGAAAACCCTTGATTTCCTTTTCTTGTATAACAAGAAAAATAAATTTGTTACTAATGATTGAACATTAGTTTTAACTAACATAATTGCCTGGAAATACTTAAAATCTTATACAAGTTAGAAGCAAAAGCCCCAGAAAAAGAATAATAATAAGTGCAATAACTCATGGTGAGTTTAAATTGATATTAATTACTACAGAGATTAGAGTTCTTGTCATGGAAGAAAAACTCATACAAAAAAACTAGAGATAAGCTTTGCATTCTTTTTGCTAAAAAAAAGTAAAATATATCAGTAGGGACACAATGATGACATTCAGTAACAGAAAACATAATCAAGAGTATAAAAAGCCAATATGTTTTTTTATAACATTTGAGAGTAATACATCCTGTTCAATATTTATTTTTCCTTAGTACTTAATAACAAGCAGTATGTCATGTTCATCTTTGCTTCCCAAGTTCTAGTAAAGTGCCTGAAAAATAGATTACGATAAACTTTTGTTAAATGAATGATGAATATACATATATATTTAGAGATATAAGAGAAAATGGAGAAACAACTTGATATATACTAGTAGATATTTCAAACTTAAGATGGTTATCATCTAAAGATAAGAATGCTTTCTGAGCTGGAACTTGAAAAAACTGAAGGTGTATCTTGGGAAAATGCATCATCAGTGGTGTAATAATATATCAAACAGAAGAAAATTGATTTTCAGTTACAAAATACATGTAGTATGCCAAGAATGATATTAATGAAATAAAAGATAATGATTTAGGAAGATGAAATAATGAATAGAAACAAAAAGTACATGGAAAATTAATAATGAAGGATCAGCAAGACAATAAGTTCAGATATGGAAAGAAAGAAAAGATGTTTCTCAATATTAAAATTAGGGGAAATAAGTACATAATAACAACCTTTTCATAAATGCATATGTTTGGCTCAAGCGAATGACATCTGACTGTATATACTGATTTTGAGGGGTTTGGAGACAGGGAAATTTATGGAGAAGTTATTGGCAGGTATAGAAAGTGAGGCTTTGAGAATGGTGACCTTGAGACACAGTTTTGAGCTGAATACATTTAATCTACTAATGAATTATCAGAAAAGGAATGATCAAAGCGAGAGGAGTACAATTTTTTTAATGAGATGTTAGTGAAAGAGAGGATATTGAGATCAACCAAGAAGGAACTGATTTAGAATTAAAAAAGGAATCATCATGAAGATTTCAAGTAGAAAACAATGATCACACAACAAGTGCCTTAGCAAGTTCAAAGAAAATTAGGAGTCATTCAAAGAACCCTGTATTTAATACTATAGGAGAATTTTATGTCGTTGAAGAAAGAAATTTCAGTAATGGAACAGGAGCAGTTAGATGTTATTGTATTAAAGAGTGAATGGCACACAAGGACATAGAAGCAGGACACATAGGTTACTCTTCGGTGATCAGGAAGGTGAAAAAAAGTGAACAATATGAAATGGTATCGAAGGCATGTTCCCATCATGAACTATGAAATGTCTGAGAATTTACTCTATCTGAAAGTTAAAATGTTATCCTATCACAGATTCCTAAACGCTGGCAGAAGATACAGACTCTTGGATGAGAGCAAAAATAAATTTTATTTACTCTAGTAAAGTAAAACTCAAAATTCTCCAAGCCAGGCTTCAGCAATACGTGAACTGTGAACTTCCAGATGTTCAAGCTGGTTTTAGAAAAGGCAGAGGAGTCAGAAATCAAATTGCCAATATCCGCTGGATCACTGAAAAAAGCAAGAGAGTTCCAGAAAAACATCTATTTCTGCTTTATTGACTATGCCAAAGCCTTTGACTGTGTGGATCACAAGAAACTGTGGAAAATTCTGAAAGAGATGGAAATACCAGACCACCTGCCTCTTGAGAAACCTATATAGGTCAGGAAGCAAGAGTTAGAACTGGACATGGAAAAACAGACTGGTTCCAAATAGGAAAAGGAGTGCATCAAGGCTGTATATTGTCATCCTGCTTATTTAACTTATATGCAGAGTACATCATGAGAAACGCTGGGCTGGAAGAAACACAAGCTTGAATCAAGATTGCCGGGAGAAATATCAATAACCTCAGATATACAGATGACACCACCTTTATGGCACAAAGTGAAGAGCAACTAAAAAGCTTCTTGATGAAAGTGAAAGAAGAGAATGAAAAAGTTGGCTTAAAACTCAACATTCAGAAAATGAAGATCTGGTCCCATCACTTCACGGGAAAAAGATGGGGAAACAGTGGAAACAGTGTCAGACTTTATTTTGGGGGGCTCCAAAATAACTGTAGATGGTGATTGCAGCCATGAAATTAAAAGACGCTTACTCCTTGGAAGGAACGTTATAACCAACCTAGATAGCATATTCAAAAGCAGAGACATTACTTTGTCAATAAAGGTCCATATAGTCAAGGCTATGGTTTTTCCAGTGGTCATGTATGGATGTGAGAGTTGGACTATGAAGAAAGCTGAACACCAAAGAATTGATGCTTTTGAACTGTGGTGTTGGAGAAGACTCTTGAGAGTCCCTTGGACTGCAAGGAGATCCAAACAGTCCGTTCTAAGGAAGATCAGTCCTGGATGTTCTTTGGAAGGAATGATCCTAAAGCTGAAACCCCAGTACTTTGGCCACCTCATGCGAAGAGTTGACTCATTGGAAAATACCCTGATGCTTGAAGGGATTGGGGGTAGGAGGAGAAGGGGATGATGGAGGATGAGATGGCTGGATGGCATCACTGACTCGATGACATGAATTTGAGTAAACTCCAGGAGTTGGTGATGGACAGGGAGGCCTGGGGTGCTATGATTCATGGGCTTGCAAAGAATCAGACACAACTGGGTGACTGGACTGAAATGAAAGAATCCGCCTGCAAGGTAAGAGACCACCTGCAATGCAGGAGATGTTGGTCGGATCCCTGGGTCAGGAAGATCCCCTGGGGAAGGAACTGGCAACACACACCAGTATTCTTGCCTGGGGAATCCCATGGAGAGAAGCCTGGAGGGCTACAGCCCATGGGGTCTCAAGAATCAGACATTACTAAGCGATTAAACCACCACCACTATTCACAACAATAGCTGTATCAGCAGAGAACCATCGTTTGCAAATGTTCCCTGAGCACCTCTTCTCACAGCCAGCCAGCTGAGGTGCCAAGTGAAACGTTTGCACGTACAATGGGTTTAATTATAAAGGAAAAACTCAGAGCTTAGGGGACCCGCTTATAAAGGATTATAAGCTTGTTTGACCTTTGTCATGAAAAGAGACATCATTATTATACTACACAGTAAAACAAACAAACAAAAAAAAAACTTTCTTTATTCCAGATGGAGACACTATCTCTTTCTTCCACAGCTATTTGCTCTACAAACATCCTTGAAAAGATAATCCAAAATAAAGTCAATCAATGCCTGATTTGCAAGACATACAGAAACCAGAGATATCCATGGAGAATTGTCTCCCTATAATTATGTCGGAAAATAAAACTTTAACATGTGAGAAACTTTAGAATGTCTGTGGCAGAAAGACAAAATCTCCAGTGAAAACATTTTTAATAAAGGAGAAACTAAATATGTGAAAAAATAAATTAGGGTATGGTCAAGCATACAGATAGTCAGAATTGTTAGAACTCGATAGATTTGGAGATAATTTATTTTGGATAGGGAATAAATGTTGCAGAGCCATGTTAATATTAACAGAAAGTTAGGAGCAAAAGATATTTTCTGTGACTCAGTAGATGTGTGAGAAGGTAAAATTTTCAATGAGCATATATTAGAGCCAAAGTTATTTAGTAAACTATGAAACAAAAAATTAGATCCATGGACATAATGTGAACTGGACAGCAGGAAATCCTCTTTATATTGTTGAATTTAAGCATGAGGATGTAGGTTATCTTGAATCTCTTGGTCAAATTCTTGAGTTAACATGTTTCATCAATAGTTGTAGTACAACGTGAAACCACCAAATGCATGATTGTACTGAGTCATAGAAGATATTTGAACATTAATCACAATTTAACCTCAGAGAGACCATGAAGTTTTACTAACATCTTTATATTTTGACAATTGCTTATCTTTAGGTTTACTTAAAGAAATTAAAGTATAATTGGTTTAAGTCAAGCTACCCCACCCTGGGCACTGGCCCAGTAGTTAGATAATTGTGTGGTCTCCCACATTCAGCATCTTCACTTCATATATTACCTAATATGTCTTATTTACAAATTCAAGCGGAGTGGAACCATTTGGTGACAACTTAATCATGTTACACATAAACCTAAGGGCAGATTTACCAAGCGGTTCCTAACTAATTGTTAGCACATTCAATTATGAGATGAACTTTAACAACTGCATTCTCCTCACCAGAGTGTTAGCAAGGAATCATTAATGTCTCATTTTCATTTGTCCTTGGCACTTTAACCAGTCAGTGTATCCACAGATGAAGAGGCCAGAAATCTATAAAAGCCTTAAAAATCTCCCACAGAGAGCAGCTCCTGTATCTGTTATTGTCCATGTAAGTTTTGTGTGGGCTCCCAACTTATCAACCTATAAGCAGTACTCCTAGATGCTGCAGGCCTGTCTCCCCACCCTAAGCTGTCCTATTATAGTCTCAGGACCACAGATTCTGGCACCACTGCTTTCTTCGAACCATACCTCTCCCATTCCCATGCCTTCTCTCATTGTTCTGCAATTCAAAATCACTCTGCCTTTTCACTGATAATCTCTCAGGATAACTTCCCTACTGCTTGTTCCCTGCACCCCCAGTCTTTTCCCATGCCCTGATAAATTTAGATGCATTCTGAAACTTAAATTTTTGAAATCCTAGAGTAAGTTATCACACATGTCTTGCATATTTATGATTTAAATTATAGCAGTTTCAAAAGCTTTTAATTTATTCAATAATTATTTGAGAGCTTTGTTGCTCTTGCTGCTGTTTCTCAAGAATACAACCATCTTCACAGCAAGTTTCTTGTATCCGATAACTTTTAAACTTCACATATTTCATTACTTGCCCCTCTGTGTATTTCTGTATTTCTAGGAAGAGATCTCTGTCTTTGTCTCTCCTTTGCTGATGTTTTTTCATCGAGCTGCTGGTGGTGGTTTAGTCACTAAGTCATGTCTAACTCTTGTGATCCCATGGACTTATACGTAGCTCACCAGGCTCTTCTGTCCTGCCAGCATGCAAGTCATCTACTTCAAATATGCCTACTCTTGCCTACTGCTCTTCACTTCTTTCCTATGTGTTATCTTCCTGACTAAATTTATTCAGGACAAGAATAACTAGTCATTTTCCCCTGAAATATATTCCAAAACTGGAGGAGAACACCTAGCTCCCAAACAAAAACCTCAGAAATAACATAGGCACTCTTTCTGTGTACTGTTTGTTTCTAAGCTTTTCTTACATTCTCCAGCAACCATACACTGTATGACTTCAAAGGTACTGGACAACCTTTCCATGGATTTACTGAACAGATGCCTTGATTCAGGAGCTGATCATTAAAAATAAAAAAAAAAAAAAACAAATATGGCACAGGTAACAGCTAATCCAGAAAACCTATAGCTAAAGCCCAGAGGGATTCCCTCAGGCCACCAGCTGTGACAGTCATTAATTTTTCAGTTGGTTTTGTTTGAAATGGGAAATAGAAGGACCTAAGTGGTAGGAGGAAGGAGTGGCTGTTGCCAGGAGTGGTTGTTTGAAAACCTCATCAGAAGACTTTCACTACTGTAACTTCTAAGGCCAGGCCAACGAGTTCTGGCTAAGTGTTACCCTTGCCTATTACCCTTTGCTGCTTATTTCCCCAGAGTAAAAAATTTAAAATAATGCTTTCAGTATCGTATCAGTTCAGTTCAGTTACTCAGTCATGTCCCACTCTTTGTGAACCCATGGACTGCAGCACAACAGGCCTCCCTGTCCATCACCAACTCCTGGAGTTTACCCAAACTCATCTCCATTGAGTCAGTGATGCCATTCAACCATCTCATCTTCTGTCATCCCTTTCTCTTCCTGCCCCCAGTCCCTCCCAGCATCAGATTCTTTTCAAATGAGTCAGTTCTTCGCATGGGGTGGCCAAAGTATTGGGAGTTTCAGCTTCAACATCAGTCCTTTCAGTGAACACTCAGGACTGATCTTCTTTGAACACCACAGTTCGAAAGCATCAATTCTTTGGCACTCAGCCTTCTTCACAGTCCAACTCTCACATCCATACATAACTACTGGAAAAAACATAGTTTTGGCCAGAAGGACCTTTATTGGCAAAGTAATGTCTCTGCTTCTTAATATGCTGTCTAGGTTGGTCATAGCTTTTCTTCCAAGGAGTAAGCATCTTTTAATTTCATGGCTGCAGTCACCATCTGCAGTGATTTTGAAGCCCCAAAATATAAAGTCTGACACTGTTTCCACCGTTTCCCCATCTATGCCATAAAGTGCCATGATGCAGTATTGTGTAAATTGCCCTAATGGTAAAACTCACTTGGAACTCATGTGAATACTTCAATATGGGAGTCACCCCCCGCCCAAATCAGAATTTCCAGGGGAGGGTCTAGGCAGTTAAATCTTCCATAATCATTAGAAGCTGATGCTTCTCATTAGAGAATTTCAGGCAACAGTGGCTTACTCTACATGATCCTCACCACAACAGGATAACTCAGGCAGTGTGGACCTTATGAGGGCTATTTGAGGAAAGGAAAAGGAACCACATCAAGGTTTCATAACCTGATCAAAATTAGGAGACAGGGGTTCTTTTTATTTCTAAAGTCTCAGAATAATTGTATTGGATTATTTTCCTGCACTAAGAAGTTTTTAAAAATGGTAGCATTTCTCTTCAAATTCTATCTTTCTATGCTTGTTTTTCTCTGTATCATTTTTAGAAGATCATTCAAAAAACACTTAGTATTACTTGCTTCTTAAAATCAAACATAAAATATCAGCCTCATTCATAAAATATTAGGAACACAATTTTTAACATAGAATGTTGTCCTAATAAATGTTTTTCTTTTTTTGTCAATGAAAAAATGCAAAATTGAGAGAATTTAATTCCCTTAAAGTGCACAGGTATTTAAAAGTAAAATAGAAATAACACTGGAAACTAAATAATACTGTTCAACCATCTCTCTTGCCATCACCTGTTTCTGTGACACAAGATTCTTTTTTCTAGTCTGCCTTTTGGAAATACTTATGGAGCATTTTCTTAGCCTCTTTATAGATGATTTGTTTTTTGCTTCGCTGAGGTTAAATATCATTGTTTCCTACCATTAGAAGACCGATCTGTGTTAAATATGGATAAAGGACAATGGACAACAGTAAGTGACAAAGAATGAATGAAAATGGGCAATATATGTAATCTAAGGATAGTGGCATATCACGCGTTGAAAAATCTGAAGGTGGTGACATGTCACTCATTTGTAAGCCATCTGCCTGGATAATTCAATCCAAATGGCTTTGCGTATAAAAAAAGAAAAAAAATTGCCAGGTCCATCAATAATCAACTGGAAGACAGGCATTACGTTAGGCTGGGGTGAATTTCAGATGGACAATGCGCTTGTTTTAGTACTGACTAGAATTTCTATGTAGAACTGGCTATATCAATGTGACTGCCAAGCTTATGTTCCTGGAAGCTAGGAATCTAACATCATAGATCACTTTGCCTCAGTAAGGGGATTTAGAATTTTAGGCCAAATAAAATTAGGTTGTTTTAGATGGACAATGCGCTTGTTTTAGTACTGACTAGAATTTCTATGTAGAACTGGCTATATCAATGTGACTGCCAAGCTTATGTTCCTGGAAGCTAGGAATCTAACATCATAGATCACTTTGCCTCAGTAAGGGGATTTAGAATTTTAGGCCAAATAAAATTAGGTTGTTTCTAAGGACCTTATTCTTGGCTTATATCTAAAAGGCATTTTGAGTGACAAAACAGAATGGGCAATTTGTTGAATGTTTTCAAGATTGTTGGGAGACATATGTATACACAGTCATAGCAACAGAACAACTGACATTTTGTACATTTTCTGTTTTCTATGGATATTCAAAATAGGCTTTCTCAAAAAAAGTTCTTTGGATCACATGTCAGAATTCCTGGACTGCTTATCATTAAGGCATATTCCTGAGCCCTTCTGAATAAAGTGAACTAACAAGCATCTATGTATATATGTATTCATTGATAAGCTTTCTAGATGCTTCTTATACACAGCAAACTTTTTTGCTGCTCTGCAGGTTTTTTGGCTTCTCAGGTGGCTCAGTGGTGAAGAATCCGCCTGCCAATGTAGGAGACAAGGGTTCAGTCCCTTGGTCAGGAAGATACCCTGGAGTAGGAAATAGCAACACACTCCAGTGTTCTTGCCTGGAAAAATATGGGCAGAGGATTCTGGCAGGCTGCAGTCCAAGTGTTGCAAAGAATTGGACATGACTGAGAGACTGAGCACGCGCATGCGCACACATACATACACACACACACACATACACACACACACACATACACACACACACACACACACACAATCCTTACTGAGTCAGCACAGACTATCCTTACTGAGTCAAATGCTGTTCTACAGAGAAATGAAAGTGAAGTCACTCAGTCGTGTCCAACTCTTTGCAACCCTGTGGACTGTAGCCTACCAGGCTTCCCCATCCATGGGATTTTCTAGGCAAAAGTATTGGGGTGGGTCGCCATTTCCTTCTCCAGTGGATCTTCCCAACCTAGGGATCAAACGCAGGTCTGCCGCACTGTAGACAGACACTTTACCATCTGAGCCACTAGGGAAATTCAACAGAACCATGTCCTAAAAATTTATAGATAGGATTCAGTGCTTCTTCAAACATGCAACTTTATCATGTGATTTAAAGAGTACTAGAATTTCTCCCCATAAGACAGGACAACACAACTATAAATCTGCCAAAAAACCTAAAGTTTCATTTTGTAAGATTTATTTCTTCAGATTAAATCAGGCCATCTTTATACATTTTCTTCTACCCTTCTATTAAGGGTAAGTCAGTAGCAATAATAGTGATAAAAATAATTTTGACCCCTTTGTTAAAATATTTTATCAGAAATCTTTTCTCCATAAATAGCTGAGACCAAGGCATCAAGAAAAGGATGATAAAAACTGAAAATATAAACTAAAGCTATATATTTCTACTCATGTTGTGCTTGCATTTTATTTTTTATTGTAACCAGCTATGTCTGCAGACAATATCACTCCTAGTCTCTAATAAATTCTTGAAGGTCAGGAACTCCTTCATCTTTCTATCTCTGGGGGGTTCCAGGGGCTGTTATAAGGCTTGATATATGATGATTTATTATCTGAATAATAATACTATTACAAAGAAATTAAGGAAAAAGTGTGAGCTAATACTTGACAAAGGCTGAAATACCAGGACACTAAGGTGGTATACCTCAAAGAAGAAACCAAGGAAACCCAAGGAAGGATGAAAATAAAGAGGGGAGGCATTTAGATTTCTTTTTAACTCTTCAGAAATTACTACTTCATTCAGAAATATGTTTTCCCTCTGAACATTATTTTAAATAAATAATATGTGCATATATCTAAATACAGATATATGTGTCTAATATTGATAGCTGCAAGATTTTCCTCTGTTTAATTTAATTTAGTGATTACTTTATCCAAATGGCTTTTTTTAGAGTATCCATACACTTTTTAGGAGTCTTCCCTGGTGGCTTGGAGGGTAAAGCGTCTGCCTGCAATGCGGGAGACCTGGGTTCAATCCATGGGTCGGGAAGATCCCCTGGAGAAGGAAATGGCAACCCACTCCAGTTATACAATAGTGATTCAACAGTTTCTTATTTCTTGCCAAACAATAAGGTAAATACAGAAAACTTTGAACAAAATAGGTCACATTTTAGAAGGCCACATATAGTCTTTAGGAATTGACTAAGAATAGAAATCATAAAATGAACTATAATCTAAGATAAACTACTTACTTCTAAGAGTATATAAGGTGAACAATTTTATTGGCTATAAGATTACCATGAGTACCAGTTACCCACCTAAACTCACAGACTTATTGTGATGTTGAAAAGGAGTAATGTATGTAAAAACATTTAGCAAAAATTAATTCCTATATATGTGTTTTAATCAATGTCATACATTAAAATTATAGCCTTAACATTTCCTTTGCATTCTTGAAAATTTTCCTTGAGTAGCAGCAGAATTTGACACTGTTTTTATTTTTTATTATTATTATTTTTTCTAGCTATTTACTAAGTTCTATATTCTGAGCAGTCATAGTAGTGGACACAAAAAGTGACATAAGGTGTAAACAATTAAAAGGATCAGACATTGGACTTTATAGCTTTTATGTGAAGCACAGCTATTTTCAGTTATTTGCAGCTGGCTTTGTCCTAATCCTTTTATGAAACCGCTAGGAAAAAATACTAATTTCTTTTTTGATTAAGTTAAAATCATTTAACTTGTGAGTAGGAGGAAGAGAGCATGATTTCAATTCTACTGAATTGCAACATTTTCATAAAGTCTCAAAATTCTGATTCTGGTAACAGAAGCATATTTTTTTTTCTTCTCAGATTAATGTTGTAAGATCATGACTGTTTTTACTAAAAATTTTACATACTTATTGATTATGGTGGTAGGCTGAAAAACACAATAGGATACCCAAGTTCTAATACTCAGAACCTGTTGATGTTATCTTACATTGCAAAAGGGGCTCTACGGATATGATTAATTTAAAATCTTGAGTTGGAGAGAGTGTGCTGGATTATCCAGGAAGGACCAATGGAATTACAGAGTTCTTCAAGAAGGAGGTAGGAAAGTTAGGATTAGGGGAAGAGACCATGCATAAACAAAGGTTATTTTTATGAGTTTGTATTTGTTTGTTTGTTTGTTTGTTTTTTGATTCCACATGTAAGTGATATAATTTGTATTTCACTAACTTATCTTAATACAATTCTCCCAAGGTACATCATGTTATTATAAATAGAAAGATTTTCTTCTTTCTCATGAACGAATTATATTCCATTGTGTGTGTCGGCAGGGAGGTAATCACTTTTTTTTAAAATTATTTGTAGACAGGAACTTAGCTTATTTCCACATTTTGACTATTGTGAATAATGCTTCAGTGAACTTGGATGTGTAGATTGCTTTTTGAAATTTCTTAATTTCTTCAGGTATATACCCTGGATTAAGAATGCTGCTAATGCTATGGTGGTAATCATATTGCAATACATAAGTATATTAAACCAATACACTGTGTATCTTAAACTTACACAATGGTAGATGTGGATTATATTTTAAAAAAAGCCCAGGTTGTAATTATTTTACTTCTTACAGGGAGGCCACAAGCCTAGGAATTTGAGCAGCCTCTAGAAGCTCAACAGGGAAGTAAACACTCCCCTCTAGCCTTCAGGAAAAAATGCAGCCTGGTTAATACATTGATTTTAGGGATATTATCTTCCAGAACTGTAAGATACTGAATTTGGGCTGCTTTCAGAAAAGGAATTTGTGATAAATGTTATAGAAATAATAGGAAGCTAAACAATCCACTCTGAAGGAGATCAGCCCTGGGATTTCTTTGGAAGGAATGATGCTAAAGCTGAAATTCCAGTACTTTGGCCACCTCATGCGAAGAGTTGACTCATTGGAAAAGACTCTGATGCTGGGAGGGATTGGGGGCAGGAGGAGAAGGGGACGACAGAGGATGATATGGCTAGATGGAATCACTGACTCGATGGACGTGAGTCTGAGTGAACTCGGGGAGCTGGTGATGGACAGGGAGGCCTGGCCTGCTGCAATTCATGGGGTCGCAAAGAGTTGGACATGACTGAGTGACTGAACTGAACTGAACTGAATGGTTTTTCCAGTAGTCATGTATGGCTGTGAGAGTTGGACCATAAAGAAAGTTGATTGTTGAAGAATTGATGCTTTTGAAATGTTGTGTTGGATAAGACTCTTGAGTGTCCCTTGGACTGCAAGGAGATCCAACCAGTAAATCCTAAAGGAGATCAGTCCTGAATATTCATTGGAAGGACTGATGTTGAAGCTGAAACTCCAATACTTTGGCCACCTGATGTGAAGAACTGACTCATTTGAAAAGACCCTAATGCTGGAAAGATTGAAGGCAGAAGGAGAAAAGGATGACAGAGGATGAGATGGCTGGATGGCATCACCAACTTGATGGACATGAGTTTGAGCAAGCTCTGGGAGTTGGTGATAGACAGGGAAGCCTAGCATGCTGCAGCCCATGGAGTTGCAAAGAGTCGGACATGACTGTGAGACTGAATGAATGTAGTCATCAAATATAGCCATAATCATAATTTCTATTGAAGTGCAAAAAAGTAAAGAAATAATGGTTAAGATTTTAGTCTGTGGAGCAAGATGCCTGTATTTAAATCCCCTTTTCACCACCTACTGAGTTAATTTGGCAAGTATTTGTCTTCCTGTACAGTGGGCATAAGAATACCTTACACGGTTTTTGAGAAGATTAAATGAATTCACCAATTTAAACCTATTAGAACAACATGTGACACATGGTAATCTGTTATACAATCTAAACCATCATTTTGTTATTGTCATTATTGAAGTTACGATTATCACTTGCTTATTCTTTAAATAAAAATGTCACTATATTCACTCTATAGGTGCCATTTGACAAGGGGGATATCAAAAGTATTTTACCAAACCTCTGCTTTCAGGAAGTTTATGATAAAGTGGGAGAGATAGAGTATATACATAAATTACCACAGTTCATGATGAAAAACTGTGAATGTCATAGATTTTTGTTTTCCTTCCTACCATCCTGCTTCCGAGTTTAGCACGTATGATGAATGGTGTACTATGGACCTGCCCTTGGTTGTGGAAGTATCTCAATTGTAGTTCACTTTTTGATTCAATTATGTACCTAAAATTTCTTTTTAATTAGAAAAATAAATTGGAGTAGAAATAAAAGGTATTTGATTCAGGTATGTGTTGAATTGTTGTCCACATATTATTGCCTCTAGATAATAAGTTATAACCTCTAATTATCACATAGTTCATCCACTCCCACATAATAGTCAGATATGGAAATCACCTCAGCTTTAGTACACACTTAAAAAAAGAAAAATCAAAAACAATAATAAAAACTATGTTTTATACCTAGTGGTAAACCACCTCTCTGGTAATAGCTCTTATATTTTTTTCAGAATTATAAAATGACAGCTCAGGACTGTAGATAAAGCCTCAGACAAGAAACAAGAAAATAATAACAATTTCTGAGTCCATGTACCAATTTTCCTCTAAAATTAACCTTCACAATCCCATGATGGATTAAACAGGTACCATTTTCAGGTGCCATTTATAAAAGGAAGAGCATTCAAAGACGTAAGACCTGTCAGCAAAAAAACAAAAGGAGAAACACCATCATCATCATCACAAAAACATATTTAGCAAGTGCTTCTGTTTTTGTTTTGATTTGTTTCACACACTGTGATGTACTTTCTGCGGTACTAACAAAAATCCTTCTGGTTTCAAAACAGGACTCAATTTGCATACCTGTGGTTGATCAGCTAATTAGTCACCTTCATTTGAACAAGATGCTAGCCATTCATGTTGATCTTCATTGCCCACCACTCTACAGCTTAGGAAGGTCACATTTACCATATAAATACATGGATTATTTTAGTATTTACTCTAATTTTCTGGAGTCATAGTCTGAATTAATCTATGTTTAAAACAATATTGTTTGAAGTTAGTGGAAGAGTATTAAACAGAAATTTTAAAATGAGCCAAAGTTCTAAGATCACTATACAAAAAGGATAGATTCAAGATAAATCTAAAAATTTTAACTTGTGCTTTTGGCTATGTAAAGGTCAAAGAAAAATTATCACATAAATTTTGTACTAATTTTTCCTAGAAACACTCCCAACTTGTAAATGCACATATGCTGTTAGATCTATGTTACATTTATTTAAAATATAAAATTGTGTCACTAAAATGTGTAATATTTTTAACTGAGAATATCTGAATTTGCATCATAGGCCCAATTAGCATCTGAATAATTCAGATCAAATACTATTTAATGAAGTCAATATTAGCAATAAAAAGCTACAGACTCAAAGGAGCCTGTGCCTATTTTGAGGAACTAAATGTATTTTAACCTTCACTGAACTTCAAGATCTTGCTAATGTTTTGTCAGGCAACATTAAATTTATCCATAGAGTATTCATATTCTATTTTTGCTTTTATTTGGACAAATGCTAGAGAATGAAGTCATTGGCCAAAAAAATAGAACATTCTTCATGAGGAGTCATATAGTACAAAGCCACATACTAAATCTAGGCTGAATAGAATGGGCTTACCCCAGAGTCAGAAATTTTGACATGGATCTGGGAAGCATATTTCGACAACTGAATGATATACACTGACAAATGATAGCTAGCACATTGCTTCCAATTACAGCATTTTCAAGTTCACACCGACACACGCCAGGATCTGGAGATACTGGTGTTCTTTAGTTTCAAATCACAGAATCTAGCTACAGCTTACCTAAACCAAGAAAAGAATTTTATTATAATTTTTGAAAAATACACAGTTGGTGGTAAGATGGGAGACTTACACTCAATATTAGATAGGAAATTCTGGATGGCAAGGCATAGATCTTCTGGCAGGTGACATATAGTCTGAAAGCCTCTTCTTGAATGAAATGAAATTAAGTGTGTTTGCATTTTTTCGTGGTGGAATGCTCAAGTTTCTAATTCTAATTGACCTTGGTTGTATCACAAATTGAATATTTCCAAAGGCAGAGGAGTGCCCATAAGAGTCCCACCATACTGCACAGAATAGGAACAAGAAATCTGATTGTAATTAAAAAGGAGGAATTACTGCCACATAGCCCACCCTCCCCCACCAAATACAACTGCATGCTATAGATATACTCTCATATTTTGGCAATTAAAAAAAATTTACAGCTAAGAATTAGGAGCTCAAATATTTCTTCAAAGTCTCATCAATGACATTAACAGAAAGTGGACTAGTTGAGGCAGGGATACGGTGAAGGTAAAAGGAACATTTTTATTGAATAAACTTTACTGGAAAGATAAAATTTTAAAGAGTTATCTTCAGGCTGGCTTGATAATTAATTCTGAATCTTTTTTGTCAAGCAAGAAGCTGGAAATAAATCGTCTCCTATATTATACCCCAGACACCTGCCATCCTCAGTTGTGATATATACAGACTAAATTGTTTGAATTTTTATTTAAATGCAGCTTAAAGCAGAATTAAAGTATACCAAATAGGACAATAGCTCTAATTATAAAATGCATTATCTTAGCGAATAAATAATATATAAACTATTGAATGTATAAATGATACCAACAGAACTTAATATATTTACTTGTGTTACTCTCACTCATTAGTAATTTTATAATCTTTTAAAGTCTAACTCTTCATGAAATGAAATTATTTTAAACTTTTCATATGCTGACAAACAGAAACCTTTTTTATTCTCCACTTACAAAATGACATCTGCTCTATTTCTACTTTACTTCTTCAAAATGTGTTCCCTTTAGTATTTTATTCCTTATTTTGTCAAACAGCTTTGCCAAAGATGGTGAAAACTCAATCACCATAGACTAGAAATTACAGAAACATAGACATAACACTTTACATATGGTAGTTATGTGCTTAACATTTTATATTAAGGTATTTTAGACATATATTTTCCTTTCTTTATTTTTTAACCCAATCTAATTGCAGGAAAAGTTTAAACAATAAAAATCAAGCAAATTAGCAAGTAGGATATTGATTGACTGCCTTATTTTAAATGACAATAATCATATAGTATTAATAAGATGAATCCATTTTCATGTCTAATCACCTAAATACAATCTGTAGCTCTTTCTATTCAGTGACAACAACAACAAAAATTAAAACTGATCACAGCCGTGCTGCTGTTGTTACCTGGTCTCCTCATTGTCTTCTTCATATCATCTTTCCTCTCCCTACTGAATGCACCATGTCTATTCACACACAGGTGTACATGTGTGTACACACATACACACACACTGGAGTGTGAAGTTTAAAGCTGTAGATTCTGATATCTGTCTTACCTGGGTTTATAGTCAGATCTATCATTTACTAAGTATACACATTCAGCTAATTTACTTACCTTCTCTTAGCCTCTATGTCTTCATTTGAAAAACAAAGATAGGCACCATGCATAACATCAGTAAGTGTAAAGTGCTCTGGTTGCAATTACTACTATTGTAGGTATAGTGATTTTAGGAGAAGCAGTAGTTGTGATATTAGTGTTAATGGTTTATCCTCTGTATTCAAAAAGTTTATTCATAATCATAATCCAATATAAGCACCTTATTATAAGATCATTCTTGGAACACAGCATATATAATCAAGGATAATTATGAAGCCTAGTATGAATCATAACTCTAATAAATCCTGAGGTAATTTACCATTAGAGATACATACTCCTGTTTTCATTTTAATCTTCTCTTACCTGCTCAGTCATACAGAAATCAGAATATGAGAACAGACTCAGCAATGCTGAGTACTGATGAAATTTAACAAAGAGGGTTGGATGAATTAGAGTCCAAATCATTTTGTTGTATTATTACATTATATTATTTTCACTTGCTTGTACATGATATACCACTATAAGTAATTTGGCTCAAAGATTAATTTTATCAATGTTTTACGCAATACCATTCCAGAAAGATACAATGTTATATTAAGCAGTCATATTCTTTTAAATTGTGATCCTTTCAACTTTTCTCCATTTCTTTGCTAAAATGCCTGATGTCTGACTCCATATCTGACATCATAAGAATCAGCTTTTAAATAACAGATGTCCACCTCTTCTGTGTCTGGCTTAAAGAATATTCCCTGAAAAAGATAAGACTTCTTAAAGCATATCTGAGCTACAGATACAAAAAAATGTTTTTCTCTGTTCTGATCTCACTCCTTCAGGTCTAGCCTTCAGGCTATAGCATTTATAATTCAGAAATCTCCTTCTTTTTGATAAAGATGAAAAATAATCTTGAGCACAATTAGTGTTGAGGAGCAAACGCTTGACTAGAAATCAGGAAGTCTAGTCTAGTCCAGAATCACCTTCAGTGCAACTTGGTAACCTTATCAAATAAAACTTAGTCTTTCTGTAAATTGTCAGTTCAGTTCAGCTATTCTAAGCATCACTCCAGTGCTAATGTCTGTTTGGAGGAAAAATCCATCACTATGTGTTATTTTAATCTAAATGACAGTCTTCAAAAGACAAACTTATACACATAGACACCATATATATTCCACACATACTCATAGACATGCACACTTTCCTAATATCCCTACCACACTTTCTCTTTATCCAAGTATGGAAATCCGACACTCTAAATACTCTTATTAAGCAAAAGAGCAATCTAAAAACATTTGTCAGCAGATCAGGAGAATTCTGTGCAGCAGATATATTTCCCTAGGGAAATATATGACAGTGATAGAATTCTAGGTCTGAGTTTTGTATGTGATAAAATGCCTTTTTTTTTTTTTTGCTGGTTAAGGAAAAATGAGTTTGAGTTCATTTACCACCCAATGAAATAAAAAGTTTTCAGCAAATAATTTAGTGAAATGTCCCCTCACCATTTAAGACACCTGTCCTCCTAAATGGATATCTACTTTTATTATTGATTTTTAACTTCTTTACCTTCAAGAAATAATAAGAAACATGTTCAATTCTAGCCTGGGGTAAAATAGCAGAAAAAATGTACCCTACTCTGGTGAAAAGAATGACTTGATGAGCTAATTGGCCCTTTGTATGACTGACAGTTAAAACTCCCTGTGGTAGGTGGAAACCAAATTGGGCTCCATGGAAGATAGAGAAGCAACAGGAAAGTTGAAAGGTAAATTAGATGGGCTTGTCTGAGTCTGACTTTGCCAAGCTCTTTTATCTCTATAGAATGTGTCATTCATCCCTAAGATAGAGAGTTAAAAGAGCCATTAGAAGAGAAATAAAGTCAATTCTTACTGATCTTCAAAGAAATAAACATTCTGTTGGTATGCCTCTTGGTTTGTATATGGTGAGATATCTATTACATGAATAGAAGCATTTCTGGATCATTTTACCAAGATACATTTTCATATTATTCAGAAATCCAGGATTGTATTAACAATTCAATAATGGCTTAGAAATATTCCTTAGTTATGGCAGCTGGGTTGATTTGACTGCTCAAACTCTTCCCTCTAACTCTTCAACAGACACATTAGAGAACTGCATGAAGTAGCAATTAACATGTTCTTACCAGTACAGATGATGCAACACTGGGAAAAATTCTTCCTGACCTATCAAATCAGATCTGTGTCACAGATTTCTTCTGTGCACTTGGTCAAAACAAGAAATCTGATCACATATGAATTTAAATAAATGTTCATTAGATGATTCCATCTCTCACAGTTACAATAGTAGGAAGGTTAGAATTGGATAATTATCTTGACTTATCTGTCCTTTCTTTTTTCAGCTACCTTTTACCTTTCTACCATACTCATAGCAGAAATGTATTGAAGACTGCATGCTGAACTATAAGTAATCATCTTGACGAGCATGGCTAAAGGATGACTACTTGTGTGTATATTAGCTGAAATCCCAGACACTGTATTGAAAATGCCTAATCTGTACCCCAAATATAGCTTATTTCACTCATGGATTATATGGGAGGGGTCTGAATCTGAGTTTCCTTTAAAAAAAAATAATGATTCTCCTACATTCCAAGGACTAGGAAAAGGTTGAGTATACTACATCATTATTTCAAATCTATTAAAACTAATAATAAAAAATCTATTATTTATGTGCTTATTGGTCTAAATTTACACAAGCACACATGCACATGCACGCACACACACACACACACACATATATACTGCTATTCAAACTAGAGAAAACTTTGATATCTTAATTAGAATTCCATTAATTCCAGTTTTATTTCTGCAGATTACCACATTGTTATAACTCATACCTTCAAGTTTCCATTGAGATTGAAAGTTCAGATTGATTAATATTTTGTTGAAAAGAATTGTTATAAACCACCAGAAGCTGATACCATAAATAAAACAAACAACAACATAATAAGCAAATAAATTAAGGGGAAAATGGGCCTACCTTTCCTGTGGCAGATGACAATCATCAAGCATAGAAATGCAACGGTCTGAGCACACCAGTTTATGTAGATGCTGTCCATTTTCTGCTATACGAGGGATACAAGAAGAAACAGAAGAAATCGAAGATGTTAAAGCTAAATAGATTTCTATTTTTTTTTTCCTGAAGAAAGCTTTTTGCTATTAGTTTTCACTTAAATATTAATAATACATAATCATCATACTGCTTTCCTCTTCTAGTAGGATAATGAAGAGATCAATTTTAAAAAGTGAAAACATGTATCTTTGAGAGATTTCATTTTGACTTATTATCAAATCCATATGAAGAAATAGAAGAATGTTCTTTAATAGAGTTTATTGAACTTCAAGCACTATATCAAGAAACTCCACAAGTTAAAGCATCAGTGACTTGTCCCTCAAACTTTATAACAAAGAGCTATCAGACATAGGACAGGGGGTAATAACTCAGTCCCTCATGCTTCACAGTGTCAAATNACATATATCTTTGAGAGATTTCATTTTGACTTATTATTAAATCCATATGAAGAAATAGAAGAATGTTCTTTAATAGAGTTTATTGAACTTCAAGCACTATATCAAGAAACTTCACAAGTTAAAGCATCAGTGACTTGTCCCTCAAACTTTATAACAAAGAGCTATCAGACATAGGACAGGGGGTAATAACTCAGTCCCTCATGCTTCACAGTGTCAAATAAATTTGCTTTCCACTGTCAAATGAACAAATATCTTTGGAGTATACATCCCTATTAGAATAATACAGGCTGGGTAAGTTGCAAATTTGCATAATTGTGGATTCAACTAGAAAAGAAATGATTTCAAGCATATTAATTCAATTTCTACCCTTGAGAAATTAAAAATGTATACTGTTCAATGACTGCAATTTAAAAATATAAAATGCAGTGAACAAAAGATTACCTTGACTAATACCAATTCATAAATCTTAAACTTTAGCAATCAACCTTACAAATGAACTATTAATTTCATTACATGAACAATACTTATGTTTGTGCAGGAGTAGTACTTATACACATGGTCTAATGAATCTGAAACATTTGTTGAACATATACAGTATGTGTATAGAATATGTACCCTGTAAGATTAGAGAAGAACAAATGAATATGATTGCTTCACTTCTGAAGTTTATAGTAAAATATGTCCTCATAATAAAATATTGATGAAATGTGATCCAAGTTTAAAAAAAAAAAAAAGTGAACCCTTCAAAGCTTAAAGAGGTGAATATTAAATGAGCCACCTCGTTCTGTCTAACTTGAGGTGCTATCCTATAAAGTATACTCTTAGCCTGTAGATTTCTCAAGGTCAAGGACCTGGTCTCCTCACTGGGGACTAGATTTTTGTTGTTTGAAAAGAGCTTGCTAAATATGAGATTTCCTCCCTCTCTTTCTATCTCTCTCCCTAAGAAAATCAAGGAAGAAAGCAGGAAAGAAATTTACACAGATTGAGGCTTTCTAAGGGAGGAGGAAACACCTTTTGAAGATCAGTGTGAAGGCAGAGACAGAGAGGATCTCAAATTGCACTCAGTTTCTTTTTGTAGAACCTGGCATCTCGCTTTAACATTACACCATTATCTATATGTTTGTGCTTATCCAAACACAGGAACTCCCCAGCATTATTCCTACAGTTTGCTTTAAGCTTAGCTTCATCAATTCAGTTCAGTTGCTCAGTCACGTCTGACTCTTTTCAACTCCATGGACTTCAGAACACCAGGCCTTTCTGTCCACCATCAACTTCCAGAGTTACCCAAACTCATGTCTACTGAGTCGGTGATGCCATCCAACCATCTCATCCTGTTATCCCTTTCTCCTCTTGCCTTCAATCTTTCCCAATATCAGCATCTTTTCAAATGAGTCAGTTCTTCGCATCAGGTGGCCAAAGTATTGGAGTTTCAGCTTCAGCATCAGTCCTTCCAATGAATACTCAGCAGATAACACTACCCTTATGGCAGAAAGTGAAGAAGAACTAAAGAACTAAAAAGCTTAGTTGTGTAATACTAAGCATTTGGTGAGAATCAAATAAGAATCTTCTGGACAAGGGTAACAGAATTTCATGCTTCTACTTAGGATGTATAATGCTAAAAAAAAAAAAAAAAGTTTCCACTTCTACAACAGCAACATAAATAGACGGATATACAAACCGAAATTTTCTTAACTCAGAGAACTGAGGTCACAGAGCAATATACCAACCAATGATCTATGAAAACATAGGGTCTTCCAAAGAGATATGACATAGCACTCACTCACCTGGGTGAATGTTATTGTTCAGATGTTAAATTGTGTCTGACTCTTTGCAACCCCATGGACACAGTGAATATACTAGAGTAACTATCATTTGTAATAGATACATTAGATAAAAATTATTTCAGAATTGGTACTTGATTGAATGAAGATATCTGACTTTTCTATTACTGTGAAAATTCCCTCTATATTTGACATGTTTAAGCAGTATTCACACAAGCTATATCTAAGTATCTATGCTATGGGATCAATCATCCTTCTCTTTTTCAGATGAAGAAATTAGGTTTGTGTCTCAAGTGGCCTATACAATGCTGAGCTCTTAGCTATCACACCATACCACCTCATTCTTTGATATTTTAATAATTATCTCCAGGCAATCTAAGCAGTTATTTGGATCTCAGTTCTCCAGTTGAGTTTCCCACTGTTGGAGGAATAGGAGATAGTTTTTCCTCTCATGTCCAACACACTTCCAGAATATCCCGTCACAAATACACATTCACTGTGCATATGGAGCTCCCTTCCATATAGTGTGCTTTCTGTTCTTGCATCTCTATGCTACAGTAGCAAAATATAGTACACAATAATTAGGAGCCCTTGGGCTGTGGAATTAGGTTGAGGTTTGTATCTCAGCTCTATTAGCTGTGTTATCTTGGATAGATCATTTAAACACTCTGAGCTACAGTTTTTTCATCTGTATAATAGGAATAATGATGGTACCAACCCATAGAATTTTGATGATTGAAATTATATATATATATATATGCATACACACACATTTCAGAGTGCTTCACAAAGTAAAGAAATGTTATAATTAGCTCAGTATCTCCTAGCTCCTAGTATAGAGCCAACTAGGAAATAGGTGCTCAATGAGTATTTGGTGAAACAATAACAAATCAGAAAATAACTTCATTATTGCTAACAGGTGGTTCACTTAACACATTAGTAGCTTTCTCCATGTAAATCCTTCTTCAGTATCATTGCTTTCAATTCTGTAATCTGTATCAAGAGATTAATCCAAGTCCTTTGCTTTTAGTTACTAACATGTTATTGTCATTTTTACAGATGAGGCAGCTGAAGTCCAGTGATCTCCCAAAGTCACATAGCAACTTGATAGCAGAGTGTAGGACTAGAAGCTACGCTCACGATTTTTTTGTAAAGGAATTGCTATTTATTGACAGCATGCCATATGCCAGGTTTCATGGTAGATTCTTTCCTTTAGGAAAGAAAAACCATAGATTTTCAGAATAGCCTCCAGAAATTTAGAAAGTTAAATTTACAGGAAACCCCCACCCCAATTCAGTGAGTATTCTTGTTTTCTAGAAATCTATTCAACATTCACTCAGCAAATACCTATTGATCACCTTCTGTTTATCACACAGTAAGAAAAGCATTGAAAGTTACACCACACTAGATTAACATACACAGTATTTGGTGGCTATGACAAAAGCCTTTATAGTACATATCTTTTTTCTTTCCTTCTTTATTTATATAGTTGTTTCATTTTTTTAAACATTTTGGTTTTTACCATCATATAGATTTCATGTGTACAACATTGTATTTCTGCTTCTGTATACCCTACAGCATGCTCACAACCCAAAATATAGTTTCTATCCATACAGTTTACCCCCTTTATCCTTTCCACCCACCTCCTGCCCCTTTCCTTCCAATAACCACTACTCTTGTTTTCTATATCTATATGTTTGTTTTTTTAGTTTGATCTGTAAATTTATTTTTTTTATATGATGAGTAAGATCATATGGTATTTGTCCATCTGACTTATTTCACTTAAAATAATATCCTCAAGATCCATCCATGTTGTTGCATATGTCAAGTTTTCATCTTTTTTATGGGTGAATAGTAGTCCATTGTATATAGATATGACATCTTTGTTATCCATTCATCTGTTGATCGATACTTCCATATCTTATCTATTACAAATAATGCCACAGTGAACATATGGGTGCATGTATCTTTTCAAGTTAGTGTTTTCATATTCTTTGAATAAATATCCAGAAGTGGGATAGCTGGTAGTTGTAGTCTTGATTTTTTGAGGACTCTCCATATTTCTTCCTTTATTGTAAGAATCCACAATAAAGGACAGAAACAGTAAGGATCTAACAGAAGGAGAAGAGATGAAGAAGTGGCAAGAATACAAAGACATATAAAAGAAAGATCTTGAGAGCCCCTTGGATAGCAAGGAGATCAAGCCAGTCATTCCTAAAGGAAATCAACTTGAATATTCATTGAAGAGACTAATGCTGAAGCTGAAGCTGCAATACTTTGGCCACCTGATACAAAGAGTCAATTCATTGAAAAGGCCTTGATGCTGAAAGGTTGTTGTTGAATCACGACACTGGGATTTTTGGCCCCCAAAGGAGAAGAATTTAATCCGGGGCCAGAGACGAGGCTTGATCGCTCAGAGCTTTTGTGTAACAAAGTTTTATTAAAGTATAAAGAAGATAGAGAAAGCTTCTGACATAGGCATCAGAAGAGGGCAGAAAGAGTACCCCCCTGCTAGTCTTTAGCTGGATGTTATATAGTCACCAGTAGTCTGTTAATGAAAGAAAGGAATGTCTCAAAACTTAGAATGGCACCAGGCCCCTCACCCATAAGATGTATTTTGGGATAACCTTGGCTCCAAATGGTTTATCTTGGGCCATAAAATGATTAACTTGAATCTTGAAGAAGGGCAGATCACCATACAAATAGTTTCATTTACATAGATTAGAGGAACAGTATTGGAGTATAACATACTGGTTTATCAAGTAGGTTCTGAGCCCAAAAGGCGGAATGGACTTGAAGACAGAGTTTGGGGTAAATGCATAATACATTAGCATAGCTTAAGAGAAACATTTCCATAAGAAAAAGGCATTGGTTAACTTCAGGTGAAACCAGGTATCATTATGGCAACACAGAATTTTAAGAAAAACCTCCTTTTAAATTTGTATAGAGAAGAAAAAAATATTGCTAGTTTGTTTCCTCCTGCCGCTTACGAGAGAGAAAATGTCTGACACTTGCAGGCTATTTCCTCCGTTTGGAGACCCCTGGCCTTCCTGCCTGTTACCCTCTCAATGCTGGGAAAGATGGTTAGATAGTATCACCAACTCAACGGACATGAATTTGAACAAACTCCAGGAGATAGTGGAGGACAAAGGAGCTTCTTGTGCTACAGTCCATGGAATTGCAGAGTCTGACACAACTTGGCAACTGAACAACAGCAACAACTTATTTCTTCCATACTGGCTGCACCAATTTACATTCCCACAAAGAGCTTATAAAGGTTCCCCTTTTTCCACTTGTTATTTATCCACTTGTTATTCCTGCCTTTTGTTAATAGCCAATGTAACAGGCCTTAGATGATTATTGTGGTTTACATTTACATTTCCCTAGTAATCAGTGACGTTGAACATCTTTTCATGCTCCTGTTAACCATTTGCCTACCTTTGGAAAAAAGTCTATTCAGCTGCTCTGCCCATTTTTAAATTAGATTGTTTTGTTGTTGATGATGAGTTTCTATGAATTCTTTATATATTTTGGATATTAGCACCTTATCAGATGTATGATTTGAATGTCTTTTCCCATTCAGTAGGTTGTCTGTTCTGTTGTTGGTTTCTTTTGCTGTGGAGAAGCTTTTTAGTTTGTTGTAGTTCCATTTGTTTATTTTTATTTCTGTCTCCCTTGCCTATGGAGACATATCTAGAAAGATATTGCTAAGACTGATGTCAAATACCATACTGCCTAAGTTTTCTTTTAGGAATTTTGTGGTTTTAAATACTGTGTTGAAGTCTTTAAACCATTTTCCATTTTCAGTTAATTTTTCTGTATGGTATGAGATTAGTCTAGTTTCATTTCATTTCTGTATGGTGTGAGAGTGGTCTAGTTTCTTTTCTTTTCTTTTTTTTTTTTTGGATGTTGCCCTTCATTTTTTCCAACATTTATTGAAGAGACTATACTTTGTCCATTGCATATTCTTTGCTTCTTTGCCATAAATTAGTTTCTGTATATGCATAGATTTCTAGACTCTCAGTTCTGCTCCTTGATCTGTATCTATTTTTCTGCTAATACCATGCAGTTTTGATTACTGTGGCTTTGTAGTATTTTGAAATCAGGGAGTGTTATAGCTCCAGCTTTGTTCTTTTATTCAGAATTACTTTCACTATTTGTGTCTTTTGTAATTCCATACAAATTTTAGTATTATTTCTTCTATTTCTATAAAAATGTTCTTGGAATTTTAATAGGGATTATATTCATTTTTTATATTGCTTTGCATTATAGAGACATTTTAACAATATTCTTCTAATCCAAGAGCACACAATATCTTCCCATTTATTTGTTTCTTCAGTTCTTTTTTATCAGCGATTTATAGATTTCAATGTATAGTTCTTTTACCTCCTTGGTTAAATTTACTTCTAGATATCTTATTCTTTTTGTCATAGTTATAAGTGGGATTGTTTAGTTAATCTCTGTCTCAGAATTAGTGTATAGAAACACAACAGGTTTTTGTATATTGATTTTGTATCCTTCAACTTTACTGTGTTTGTTTATTTATTTATTTATTTTGGTGGAGACTTTAAGATTTTATACAAAATCATGTCATCTACAAATCAGTTTTACTTCTTCCTTTCCAATTTGGATATCTTTTATTTCCTTTTCTTGCCTAATTGCTCTGGCTAGGATTTCCAATACTATGTTGATGGTGGACATTCTTGTCTTGTAAAAAAAAAAAAAGTTTCCACTTCTACAACAGCAACATAAATAGACGGATATACAAACCGAAATTTTCTTAACTCAGAGAACTGAGGTCACAGAGCAATATACCAACCAATGATCTATGAAAACATAGGGTCTTCCAAAGAGATATGACATAGCACTCACTCACCTGGGTGAATGTTATTGTTCAGATGTTAAATTGTGTCTGACTCTTTGCAACCCCATGGACTGCAGCATGTCAGGCTTCACCATCTCCCAGAGTCTGTTCAAACTCATGTCCATTAAGTCAGTGATGCCTCAAACTATCTCATCCTCTGTCATCCCCTTCTCTTCCTGCCTTCAATCCTTCCCAGCATCAAGGTCTTTTCCAATTAATCGGCTCTTTTCTTCAGATGGCCAAAGTATTGCAGCTTCAGCATAAATACTTCCAATGAATATTAAGCATTGCCTTCCTTTAGGATGTAGTAAGCCCTGCTTATCTAACTTATATGCAAAGTACATCATGAGAAACACTGGACTGGAAGAAGCACAAGCTGGAATCAAGATTGCTGGGAGAAATATCAATAACCTCAGATGTGCAGATGACAACACCCTTATGGCAGAAAGGGAAGAGGAACTAAAAAGCCTCTTGATGAAAGTGAAAGTGGAGAGTGAAAAAGTTGGCTTAAAGCTTAACATTCAGAAAACGAAGATCATGGCATCCCGTCCCATCACTTCATGGGAAATAGATGGGGAAACAGTGGAAACAGTGTCAGACTTTGTTTTGGGGGGCTCCAAAATCGCAAATGGTGACTGCAGCCATGAAATTAAAAGATGCTTACTCCTTGGAAGAAAAGTTATGACCAACCTAGACAGCATATTCAAAAGCAGAGACATTATTTTGCTGACTAAGGTCCATCTAGTTAAGGTTATGGTTTTTCCTGTGGTCATGTATGGATATGAGAGTTGGACTGTGAAGAAGGCTGAGCGCTGAAGAATTGATGCTTTTGAAGTGTGGTGTTGGAGAAGACTCTTGAGAGTCCCTTGGACTGCAAGGAGATCCAACCAGTCCATTCTGAAGGAGATCAACCCTGGGATTCCTTTGGAAGGAATGGTGCTAAAGCTGAAACTCAAGTACTTTGGCCACTTCATGCGAAGAGTTGACTCATTGGAAAAGAGTCTGATGCTGGGAGGGATTGGGGCAGGAGGAGAAGGGGACGACCGAGGATGAGATGGCTGGATGGCATCACTGACTCAATGGACGTGAGTCTGAGTGAACTCCAGGAGTTGGTGATGGACAGGGAAGCCTGGCATGCTGAGATTCATGGGGTCGCAAAGAGTTGGACATGGCTCATTGAACTGAACTGAACTGAGCTGAAGCTATTAATAAAAATGCAAGGAATCAGTTCAGCTAAAATGTGAATTGGTGAATAATGAGTATGAGCTAGTGTGAAAGTACAGAAAACCTAGGAGTTGACACAAAGGTAATTTATGACACTTTGCAATGTTTTCTTGACAGACCTCAAAAGGCAATTGTGAGGAAAAAATTAGTCAAAGTTAGAAACAGGGAACACCCCTCATCATGCATGGTGAGAGGAGGGAGTTTTATGCATGAAAGACATGAAGTTCACTCAAAGCCTCCCATGCTGTACCCCTGGAACAAAAGTTTAAGCCACTGGCATAAATGAGTAAAACATATTGCTTTCAAGATACAGGTGAAAAAAAATTTTTTTTTCATTTAGGAGAAGGAAACTTAAAAAATCACCTCTACTTATGAGGAAGGGCAGAAAAATATTCAAGTCTCATATCATTAAAAATTATCCACTGGGGGAAAAGGGTAGGATCCCTGAGAAGGAGATCCTTACACTCTTAAGACAGACCTTATATTGTCCACCTGAGACCAGGCTTTTCACTCCCACAGTCACAAAATCAAGAGTTGCATGATGAATAACAGCAGTCTACTACGTGGAAAAAAGTAAAATTGGGGAGAAATATCTAGCATAAAACTACTAAAAGAAGATCTAAAGCAGAGAATGGAGCAGATACTGATGAAAATCTTTCAGAAAACCAGCCTCACGCTACACAAAAAGCAACGGTAGAAAGGTTTCAAGTTGGTAATACAATAAAGGTAACCATAACAACAAAGACAAGAACCATAAAACAACAAAATAATGTAGTTCATCTTCTGACTAGAAAGTGCAAATTCTCACGCTAGAAGTTTAGCACAAAGAAGTAGTTTCACATTCCCAGATATTAATATTACACAAGTCAGTCTTTATGCTCCTATACAAGATGTCTAGCATTCAACCAGAAACTACAAGATACACAAAGAACATGGCAAAAACAATACACTGTTCAGAGACTAAGTCTGGATCAACAGAACCACTCAAATGACCCAGATGTTGGAACTATCAGACAGAGAATTTTAAATAACTATATAGTGTTTCATTGCTGGTTGATCTATATGTAAAAGTCAATGGAGAAAAGACTGACAATGTGAATGGACAGGGGGAAGAAAGAGAGAAATAAGAAACAATCAAAAGGAAAGATTTAGTACTAGAAGGATACACCACCTTAGATACACTCAATACAGTAATATAATAAATTCAGCACAGCAAAGAAAAGAATAATTGAACATGAAAATAGATCAATAGAACAAACACAAAGAGAAACACCGAGAGAAAAATGAGTGAAAAAATGTTTCCAAGAGCACTAGGATACAATCTAATACACTTGAAAATAAAATTCCAGAAGTAAAAGAGAAACAGAATAAAGCAAAAGGAGTATTTAAAGAGATAATAGCCAAGGCCCCAAACTACAAATCTTAGTAGTTCAGCAAACAACAAAAGTCTAAATAAAGCACATGCTCACACACATATCTACAGAAGTTCATTATTGTGAAACTTCTGAAAACCAAAGATAAGAACATACATTCAAAGCTACCAGAGAATGAAAATCAAAATTACAGTAGTCTGCTTAGAATAACAATAAGAAGTTCCATGGATTTTTTAAACAATGGAATGGCATTTTAAAGTACTGGGAGAAACCAGCTATTTATTTAGACTTTTATACCAACAAGTAGCTTCCAAACATGAAGGAGGGATATATTTTACAGGAAGATTTCTGAAACAGTAGCGTGTGTACTAAGTCGCTTCAGTCGTGTCCAACTCTTTGAGACCCCATGGACTGTAGCTCTCCAGGCTCATCTGTCAATGAGGATTCTCCAGGCAGGAATACTGGACTGGGTTGCAATGCCCTCCTCCAGGGGATCTTCCACACCCAGGGATAGAATTCAAGTCTCCTGTGGCTCCTGTATTGCTGGAAGATTCTTTTACCACTGAGACACTGGTGAAATGACAGAAGTCCACAGAACTCTCTTCATGGCAAAACAACTGCTTAAGTGATGAAAAATATTAAAAAAAAAAAAAAGCAATAAATGAATGAAGACCCTCCACTGTCTTAAGGGCATGTACTAATTTTCTGTGATACCTGAAAAAGATCACTACAAACCTAATAGTTTAAATACACTTATTTTCTTACAGTTCTCGAATGCAGAAGTTCAAAGTAGTGTATCTCAGCTAAAATCAAATTATAGGCCAATGCACACCCCTCCTGAAGACTTTAAGAAGAATCCATTCCCTTGCCTTTTCTGGCATCTAGAGGCCACCCAACATCCTGGGGCATATGGCCTCCTAATATTTTCAAGGCCAGCAATGACTGAAGAGTCTTACAGGGCATCACTCTAACGACTGACTCTCTAGCTTCCCTCTTTCAGATATAAAGACCTTTGAGATTACACTGGCCTCATCACAATAATTCAGGATAATCTCCCCAACTAAATGTAAATGTTCAGTTCAGTCGCATCCGACTCCTTGCGACCCAATGAATTGCAGCATGCCAGGCCTCCCTGTCTATCACCAATTCCCGGAGTTCACTCAAATTCACGTGCATCAAGTTGGTGATGCCATCCAGTCGTCTCATCCTCTGTCGTCCCCTTCTCCTCTTGCCCCCAATCCCTCCCAGCATCAGAGCCTTTTCCAATGAGCCAACTCTTCATGGTGGCCAAAGTACTGGAATTTCAGCTTCAGCATTATTCCTTCCAAAGAAATCCCAGGGTTGATCTCCTTCAGAATGGACTGGTTGGATCTCCTTGCAGTCCAAGGGACTCTCAAGAGTCTTCTCCAACACCACACTTCAAAAACACCAATTCTTCAGCACTCAGCCTTCTTCACAGTCCAACTCTCACATCCATACATGACCACAGGAAAAAACATAGCCTTGACTAGATGGA
>SJYX01007772.1:184659-204012 GCA_006410675.1 Oreotragus oreotragus | reverse complement strand
ACCAGTGGAAAAACCACAGCCTTGACTAGATGGACCTTTGTTGGCAAAGTCATGTCTCTGCTTTTCAATATGCTACCTACGTTGGTGATAACTTTCCTTCCAAGGAGTAAGCGTCTTCATTTCATGGCTGCAATCACCATCTGCAGTGATTTTGGAGCCCCCTAAAATAAAGTCTGACACTGTTTCCACTGTTTCCCCATCTATTTCCCATGAAGTGATGGGACCAGATGCCATGATCTTTGTTTTCTGAATGGTGAGCTTTAAGCCAACTTTTTCACTCTCCTCTTTCACTTTCATCAAGAGGCCTTTTAGTTCCTCTTCACTTCTGCCAGAAGGGTGGTGTCATCGGCATATCTAAAAGTCCATTAAGTCTACACTTAAGAGGATCATTTCTTTACGAAAGCACAATCTCATTCATGAAGTATACATGATATGTAGTTTAGGATCCAGGTACATTATGCTTGTAACTGCATGCTGCTCTTGCTCCTGCTGCTAAGTCGCTTCAGTCGTGTCCGACTCTGTGCGACCCCACGGACTGCAGCCTACCAGGCTCCTCCGTCCATGGGATTTTCCAAGCAAGAGTACTGGAGTGGGTTGCCATTGCCTTCTCCTGCTAATTTGGTTCTAAATGAATTCACTGACATAGTCATTACTCTCAGACCCTTATGGTAAATAACATTTATACAGATTAATACTTTTAAATTATTATTTAAATAGAAATGGATAATAATTTCTTATTGGTGTACCTATTGTAACATCTTCTAAAGGAGGGATAATACAACAACAACAACAAAAAACACTGTAATTGATCTCTATGTGCTTTCCCAAAATTGATTACAATAAACAGGTATAAATGTATAAATCTTGCATAATAAGTGGCTGAATAACCCAGTTAACTGTCTTTATCCTTTATTTGCTCTGGCTGAAGTATCTTGGACATTATGAAGGACAGGAATGCATTGGCATCCAAATCTAATAATGATTCATGAAAATAATGTGATTCATATTTGTGTATATGTGGTCTGATCCAGATACTTAACCTCTCTGAGCATCTGTCTCTCATGGAGGATTAAAACAACATATATTCAATGAACATCTAAGCTTACAGAAAATTGTTCACCATATATTACAAAACTGAAATCAGGTATCACCTCACAGTGGTCAGAACAGCCATCATCAAAAGAAAATCTACAAACAATAAATGCTGGAAACGGCGTGGAGAAAACAGAACCCTCTTGCACTGTTGGTGGGAATGTAAAGTAATACAGACACTATAGAGAACAGTATGGAGGTTTTTTAACTGGATGCTTGGGGCTGGCGCACTGAGATGACCCAGAGGGATGGAACTGGGAGGGAAGGGGGAGGGCGGTTCAGGATGGGGAGCACGTGTATAACTGCGGCAGATTCATGTTTATATATGGCAAAGCCAATACAATATTGTAAAGTAATTAACCTCCAATTAAAATAAATTTATATTAAAAAAAACTAAAAATAGAACTACTATATGATGCAGCAATTCCACTGCTGTACGTATACCCTAAGAAAACCATAATTCAAAGACACATGTAACCGAACGTTTACTGCAGCACTATTCACAATAGCCAGAACATGTAAACAACCTAAATGTTCATCGACAAATGAATGGATAAAGAAAATGTTGGGGGTGTGTGTGTGTATAATGGAAGATTAGCCATAAAAAACCAATGAAACTGGATCATTTGTAGAGAAGTGGATGGACCTAGAGTCTGAAACACAGTAAAATAAGTCAGAAAGAGAAAGACAAATATCATACTAAAATATATGTGAAATCTAGAAAATGGTACAGATGAACCTATTTGCAGAGCAGGAATACAGATGCAGATATAGAGAATGGATGTGTAGATATGGTGGGCGGGTGGGGTTAACTGGGAGTTTTGGATTGACGTATATACACTACCATGTGTAAAACATTGAGCTACACAATAGCCAGAACATGTAAACAACCTAAATGTTCATCGACAAATGAATGGATAAAGAAAATGTTGGGTGTGTGTGTGTGTATAATGGAAGATTAGCCATAAAAAAAGCAAAGAAACTGGATCATTTGTAGAGAAGTGGATGGACCTAGAGTCTGAAACACAGAGTAAAATAAGTCAGAAAGAGAAAGACAAATATCATACTAAAATACATGTGAAATCTAGAAAATGGTACAGATGAACCTGTTTGCAGAGCAGGAATACAGATGCAGATGTAGAGAATGGTTGTGTAGATATGGTGGGCGGGTGGGGTTAACTGGGAGTTTTGGACTGACGTATATACACTACCATGTGTAAAACATTGAGCTAGTAGGAGCATGCAGCATAGCACAGGGAGCTCAGCTCAGTGCTCTGTAGTGACCTAGATGTCTGGGATGGAGCAGTGTAGGAGGGAGGTCCAAGAGGAAGGGGATATATGCATACCTATAGCTGATGCATTTCACTGTACAGCAGAAACCAATGCAACATTGTAAAGCAACATACCCCAATTTAAAAAATATGAAAGAGACACGTGTACCCCAATGTTCATCGTAGCACTGTTTATAATAGCCAGGACATGGAAGCAACCTAGATGTCCATCAGCGGATGCATGGATAAGAAAGCTGTGGTACATATACACAATGGAGTATTACTCAGCCATTAAAAAGAATACATTTGAATCAGTTCTAATGAGGTGGATGAAACTGGAGCCTATTATGCAGAGTAAAGTAAGCCAGAAAGAAAAACACCAATACAGTATACTGACGCATATATATGGAATTCAGAAAGATGGTAATGATNAGATGAATGGATAAGAAAGCTGTGGTACATATACACAATGGAGTATTACTCAGCCATTAAAAAGAATACATTTGAATCAGTTCTAATGAGGTGGATGAAACTGGAGCCTATTATACAGAGTGAAGTAAGCCAGAAAGAAAAACACCAATACAGTATACTGACACATATATATGGAATATAGAAAGATGGTAATGACAACCCTGTATGCAAGACAGAAAAGGAGATACAGATGTATAGAACAGGCTTTTGGACTCTGTGGGAGAGGGAGAGGGTGGGATGATCTGAGAGAATAGCACTGAAACATATGTTTCATAAAATAATATAATATATGCTAACATAATATATGTTACATAAAATAATGTATATTATCATATGTGAAACAGATCACCAGTCCAGGTTCGATGCATGAGATAGGGTGCTCAGGGCTGGTGTGCTGGGATGGCCCAGAGGGATGGGATGGGGAGGGAGGTGGGAGGGGGGTTCAGGATGGGGAACACATGTGCACCCGTGGTAGATTCATGTCAATGTATGGCAAAGCCAATACCATACTGTAAAGTAATTAGCCTCCAACTAAAATAAATAAAAATAAATAAATAAACACATCCCAGAGAGCACGGGGACTCTGCACCAAGAGACTTTAAAACCAACTCCAGGGCTCAACATGACACCTTTGACCAGCAACACAGAACAACTGCGAGAAGACTGAACAGTCCCTTGAAATGCGAATGAGGCACTTGCCAACCCTCCCAAAATTCAACCAGGTGCACTCTCTCTTAGCTTTCCCCTATGTTAAGAAATAAAAACCGTCCTTGGTACTACAAGATAGCAACAACTTCTGAATGATGTTCTTGAATAAACTTTGGAAGGATGGAGACCAAGTTATTGTTATTTCCTAACAAAAATATTAATAGCTGTGTTGAGGGCATATTATGTGGCAGGTTCTAAGAGCTTTAAATACAAGAAATCATTTATTTCCTCCAAACAACTCTCTAAGTTCAGGATTAATATCATCAATATTCTGCAGTTGAGAAAACTGAAACCCACAATGGGAGTCAGTGATTCCCAATGTTAGACAGCGAGTAAGGGTCTGAGCTGGGTTTTGAGTGGTGTTTGTCTAGAAAATTTGGCTGCAATTTGAAATAATTTGGAAAGCATGAAAAAATTCTGATGCACAGGAACCACTTCCAGAAATTCTGATTTAGCTGGTTCAGGGGGCAGCCTGAGCATCACCATTGTTTTAAATTTCTCCAGGTTATTCCAGTGAAAAGTCAGGGCTGAAAACCACAGGTCCAGAGCCCTCACCGTTTCTGTCTCTGCTCTGCCCCCTTTTCTGAATCATTGACTCAAAGTCTTTTACAGCAGGTCTTCCTAACCCAGGGTTCGCAGACACCCAGGCTACAGACATTTCCAAAACTGGGTAGTTGGACATATACAATTTTTTCAGCAAGGTTATTTCATCAGATTCTCTGTAATAACCTTGATTCAAAATAAGATAAAGGACTTCCCTGGTGGTCTAGTGGTTAAGAATCTGCCTGCCAATGCAGGGGACACGGTTTTGCTCCCTGGTCTGGGAAGAATCCACATGCCACAGAGCAACTAAGCCCACGGGCCACACCTCCTAAAGCCTGGATGCCCTGGGGCCCATGCACCGCCACAGCAGAAGGCCCTGCAGTGAGGCGCCCAGGCACCTCAGCTGGAGAGTAGCCCCTGATTGCTACAGCTAGAGAAAGCCTGCACCCAGCAACAAAGACCCAGGGCAGCCAAAAGTAGTGGATAAGTAAAAAGACTTTTTCTAAGGAGCTATTTAAAAGGGGCGGAGGGAGAGCTATTCCAAAGGAAGTAGTAAATGAATTAAAATAATAATAATAAAAATAAGCTATTAAAAAAAGGGGGAGCTGTTCCAAAGGAAAGTGAAAATCACAATACTTTGCAGCAGATGCCTCCGTGAATGTTTGTTTGTTTGTTTGTTTTAAATTTACATTTAGTGGCAACGGAACCAGAAAGTCACTTAGTTTTCAGGAGAAAATCACAGTGGAACCACAAAAATGTCCTTTTCCCTAAGAACACAGCAGAACCAGGGTAGCACTGCGGTCTAGGAAAAGGGTAAAATGAGAGTTTACTGAACTTGTGGGAGAAGCAGCAGTCAAGAGGCAACGGGTTGTGATGAGATGACAACCAATCCGCCCGGCTTCCTAGGGTCATCGTTGTGTTTAAATCTGATGAGCTCAGGCTTTAAAACCAAGAAAGAGCATGCATGGTACGGCTGGGCCTCTTAGGACAGGTGCCCTCCCCTGAATCCCTTTGCGGCTTGGATCAGTACTGTCCCCCAAGTGGAGAAATTCTAAAAAGAGAAATGGCACCAACCCAGGGTAACGGGGTCCTATCCAAAGACACCGACAGGCAGGCTACAGACCGTGAAATGTCTTGGGTCTTTCGGAGGATCCACGTGTGTGCCGTCATTTCAGCATGCCGACTCTTTGTGATGCTACGGACTGTAGCCCCCTGGCTCCTCTGTCCATGGGATTCTCCAGGCAAGAATACTGGAGCGGGTTGCCAGCCCTCCTCCAGGGGATCTTCCCAACCCAGAGACTGAACCCACATTCCTTATGGCTACTTGCATTGAAAAGGAGGGTTCTTTACCACTAGGGCCACCTGGGATAACCCATAAGCAAATAAATTAGTTTCCCTTGGTGGCCCTGCCAACTACCAATTTGCTGACTGCCAGTCAATCAGCCAGAGAAGGCAATGACACCCGACTCCAGTACTCTTGCCTGGAAACTCTCATGGATGGAGGAGCCTGGTGGGCTGCAGTCCATGGGGTCGCAAATGCTGGGGGGTGGGAAGGAGACTCAAGAAGGAGAGGACATTTGCATACATATGCTGATTCACATTGTTGTACCACAGAAACTAACAAGATTGTAAAGAAATTATCCTCCAATTTAAAAAAAATGAAACTAAAAAATATTTAATTCAATGTTAAAGTGTATTTAATTCATATTAAACAAGAGTTAATGACTGAAGAGTCACTCTGCTGAAATTGGCTTTTTAGCAATGATATGTCATTTTGGAATCACGTGAAATCTGGAATACCACTGGATCATCTCATGCTTTCCTCTGTTGAGTAATAATAATTATTTTGCCATTTTCATGGAACTCTTATGATAATCACACTAATTATATATGTAAAATTATATTAAAATACTAACTACTTATTTTAGACCAAGTACTTTCCTCTGCACACACAAAGATAGGGTTAAACATACAGGATTCAGCTAAAAGAAATGCTTGTGAGGAAATGAGGACAATTTGGGGGCAATGAGGAGAAATGGGGAGGAAACTGGAGAAGACTGGGGTAGCCATCAGACTAAAACAAGAGTTAATGACTGAAGAGTCACTCTGCTGAAATTGGCTTTTTAGCAATGATATGTCATTTTGGAATCACGTGAAATCTGGAATACCACTGGATCATCTCATGCTTTCCTCTGTTGAGTAATAATAATTATTTTGCCATTTTCATGGAACTCTTATGATGATCACACTAATTATATATGTAAAATTATATTAAAATACTAACTACTTATTTTAGACCAAGTACTTTCCTCTGCACACACAAAGATAGGGTTAAACATACAGGATTCAGCTAAAAGAAATGCCTCTGAGGAAATGAGGACAATTTGGGGGCAATGAGGAGAAATGGGGAGGAAACTGGAGAAGACTGGGGTAGCCATCAGACTGAGATGCAAATGTAAGCCACAGTGAAATATGCTGAATGGGTTGAGAAACGTTTGGCAAGGCTATTAGATAATCCTCTGCCTTCTAGCACGATGTCTACAAGAGAGATGTCTGCAGTGTTCAGTCATTGGCTGGGGAAAGCCCATTGGTATTGGCTTCACCGCAACAGGAGAGATGGATCTCAGAGCCCGGCTGCTGTGACCCTTGACCAGTTAGGTTTTCTGTGGTTTGAGGTCTGAAAGGCACATCTCTGGACCGTTATATTACACAAACATTTATATTACAATTATGATAAAAGTTTGGGCATGTTAAATTTAACTGATTGTTTTTGCTGGTTGTAGAAAGTTTCCCATCTTTTAGCACAACATTTTTAAAAGAGTGAAGTATGCCTGCGTTTCTTTCTGTTTAACCCTTAGACAACAAATATATTGTTCTTAAGAGGTTTTACTGGATATTAAATTACTGTACAGGCATTCAATGATACGTGATGAAGAAGAAAGGAAAATCAAATTTAACATATTATATTTTTAAATCTCATATCTGCTACCTTTGACGTTCCATAAATATTCTACTTTATGTGAAATTACAAATGCAAGAAAAAGATGAATATAACTTATTCAGTCTACAATATTAGTTATTCTATGGTTTCAGGGGAAATATTCACTGCTGTCTTAAAGTTTTTATGTATCTTTTTCATCCTCTTCTTTGATTATTAAAACACAAATACAAGCAGTAATATAATTTGAATTATATCTGCACTTTGTAGGGCATTCTAAATTCTTGTAATGAAGTAACTCTTTGTCTAAAAAATAAGAACCAGAAAACAAAACAAATGCAAGGCTTCCAGGCTCCACTGTTCATGGAATTCTCCAGGCAAGATTACTGGAGTGGGTTGCCATTTCCTTCTCCAGAGAATCTTCCCAACCCAGGGACTGAACCTGGGTCTCTTGCACATTAGGCAGATTCTTTACTGTCTGAGCCACAAGGGAATTTTATGAAAAATAGTAGTCACTTGTAAATATTTCTCAAACCAAAAACAAGTAATAGAGAAATATTTCACAGCATTTATATAGACACATCAGGATTCTTTTAAAGTAAAAACTTAACAACTCCAGAAGAAAATGCCTCTTTTTAAAAAATAAATCAGTTGTTTTAAAACTAGAATAAGTACAGTAGGAGTTATTAGAATTTAATTATTATTGTTTATTCCATAAACAATAATAATGCCTATAAATGTCATTTATAACATAAATGACAGCAAGATACAACTTTTGATCTTTCTAAATCTATCATAATGAATAATTTTCCATGAAACAAATTGTTTTGTGAGTTTCCCTGGTAACAGAGGCAATAATAGATGGAAATCATCACTATTAAAAAGTCTGAAATGCATTACTCTTAGAAATCAGGACATTAAGATCCATCCTGGGAAAACAAGTACATCGCAAGTATGTCCATGTGTGGCCCAGTAGTTCCACATATGGTTCTTAGGTCACTGAGGCACTTGAAAGATTAAAAGACCAACAAACTCAATAGCTGGATGAGACGGTCCAAGCCATATATGTTTTTCATCCCTAACATCACTCAAAATTCCTGACTCTGAGTAGGAACCTGGAATATTAGGTCTACGAATCAAGGTAAATTAGAGTGGTCAAACAGGAGATGACAAGAGTGAACAATGACATTTTAGGAATCAGTGAACTAAAATGGACTGCAATGGGCAAATTTAACTCAGATGACCATTATATATACTACTGTGGGCAAGAATCCCTTAGAAGAATTTGAGTACCCATCATAGCCAACAAAAGAGTCCAAAATGTGGTTCTTGGGTGCACCTCAAAAATGACAGAATGATCTTTGTTCATTTCCAAGGCAAACCAATAATATCACAGTAATCCAAGTATATGCCCCAACCAGTAATGCTGAAGAAGATGAAGTTGAACAGTTTTATGAAAACATACAAGACCTTCTAGAACTAACACCCAAAAAAGATGTCCTTTTCATTATAGGGGACTGAAATGTAAAAGTATGAAGTCAAGAGATACCTAAAGTAACAAGCAAATTTGGCCTTGGAGTACAAAATAAAGCAAGCAAAGACTAAGAAGGTTTTGCTAAGAATACGCACTGGTTATGGTAAACATCCTCTTCCAACAACACAAGAAAAGACTACACACCACCAGATGGTCAATACTGAATCAGTTTGGTTTTATGCTTTGCAGCCAATGAGGATAGTGATAGTCGCTAAGTCATGTTCGGACTCTTTCTAACCCCGTGGACTGTAGCCTACCAGGCTTTTCCATTCATGGGATTTTCCAGGCAAGAATACTGGAGTGGGTTGCCATTTCCTTCTCCAGGAGATCTTCCTGACCCAGAGATTGAACCCAGGTCTCCCACATTGTAGGCAGATGCTTTACTATCTGAGCCACCAGGAAAGTCTGCAACCAAAGATGGAGAAGCTCTATACAATCAGTACAAACAAGACGGGGAGCTGACTGTGGCTCAGATCATGAACTCCTTATTGCCACATTCAGACTTAAATTGAAGAAAGTGGGGAAAACCTCTAGACCATTCAAATATGACCTAAATCAAATCCCTTAGAATTATAAAGTGAAAGTGAGAAATAGATCCAAGGTATTAGATTTGATAGACAGAGTCCCTGAAGAACTATGGTCACAGGTTTGTGACATTGTACAGGAGGCAGTGATCAAGACCATTCCCAAGAAAAAGAAATGCAAAAAGGCAAAATGATAGTCTGAGGAGTCCTTACAAATAGCTGAGAAAACAAGAGAAGTGAAAGGCAAAGGAGAAAAGGAAAGATATACCCATCTGAAAGCAGAGTTCCAAAAAGGGCAAAGAGAGATAAGAAAGCCTTCCTCAGTGATCAATGCAAAGAAATAGAGGAAAACAATGGAAAGAGAAAGACTATAAATCTGTTTAAGAAAATTAGAGATACCAAGGGAACATTTCATGCAAAGATGGGCACAATAAAGGACAGAAATGGTATGGACCTAACAGAAGCAAAAGATATTAAGAAGAGGTGTCAACAATACACAGAAGAACTATACAAAAAAGATATTAATGATACAGATAATCATGATGGTGTGATGACCCACCTAGAGCCAGACATCCTAGAATGTGAGTCAATTGAGCAATAGGAAGCATCACTACAAACAAAGCTAGCAGAGGTGATAGAATTCCAGTTGAGCTATTTCAAATCCTAAAAGATGATGCTGTGAAAGTGCTGCATTCAATAGGCCAGCAAATTTGGAAAACTGAGCACTGGTTTGGGTGGACTCCGGGAGTTGGCGATGGACAGGGAGGCCTGGCATGCTGCAATTCATGGGGTCACAAAGATTCAGACACGACTGAGTGACTGAACTGAACTGAAGTGGGGAAGAGTATGCTAAAAGTAAGCTTATGAAATTATGTCTCAGAATATCTCATCTTTCATCAAAAATATCCAATTTTTTTTTCTTATTAATTAGAATGAATCAAACTCCTTGGAATGCTCAAAGGCCATATATGGTAAGTTCTCTACTTTTGCACCTTAATGTTATACTAATTTATCTCTTGTTCTCTTTATTTGAAATTAATTAAGCTTCCTACTGTCAATTAGGAGAGTTAAACTCAGAGACTTTATAGATTTTAATGCCTGTACTTTGTATGATCTTCCTCCAGCAAGATGGATTTTGAGCATCACTCAGGTCTCTGCTCAACTGCCATTCAAATGTCTTCTCTTCAGAGATGCCTTCTCTGACCATTATATCTACACACTGAAATATTTAAAATTAATAACCAACAAGGACCTACTGTATAGCACAGGGAACTCTGCTCAACATTATGTAACAATCTAAGTAGAAAAGAATTAGAAAAAAAAAAACAGATACATGTGTCTGTATAACTGAATCACTTTTTGTTCTACAGCTGAAACTAATACATTGTTAATCAACTATATTCCAATATAAAATAAAATTTAAAAAAAATCTTCAACTCCAGCTCAGTATATATTTAACCTAAAATATTACTTTATTGATTTTATGACACTTATTGTTTGCAAATATCTTCTCCCATTCAATATGCTGGCTTATCATTTTGTTGAGAGTTTCTCTTACCATGCAAAGGTGTTTTAGTTTGACAGAGTGCCATTTGTTTGTTTCTGTTTATGTTTCCCTTGCCTTAGAAGAGGCCCAAGACAATATTTCTAAGACTGATGTCAAAGAACACACAGCCCACATTTTCTTCTAGGAGTTTTATGGTTTCAGGTCTTACAATAGACATTTTCCTAAAGATGTATAGATGGCCACAGACACATCAACAGATGCTCAACTTCACTAAGCATTAGGAAAATGTAAATCAAATAATAATACAGCACCCACACCTGTCAAAATGGTGATCATCAAAAAGACAACAAATAATAAGTGTTGGCAAGGAGGTGAAGAAAAGGGAAACCATATGTACTGTTGGTAGGACTGTAAATAGGCCAAGCCTCTATGGAAAACAGCATGGAAATTATTCAAAAAATTAAAAAACAGAATTGCCATAAGATCCAGTAATTTCACTTCTGAGTATTTATCTGAAAAAAACAAGAATACTAATTCAAAATGATATCTGCATTCCCATGTTCATTACAGCACTGTTATAATCACCAAGACATGAGAGTAATCATTCATCAATTGATAAATAAAGAAGATGTGGTATATATATATATATACACACACAATAATATATGTGTATATATACACACATACAATGGAATATTGTTCATCCATATTAATAAAAAACACTGAAATCCCACAATTTGCAACAACACTGATGGATCCAGGTGGTATTTTGCTAAGTGAAATATATGAGACAGGGGAGAGAGATCAAGTTGGCAGAGAAAAATGGTGGAGCTCACCTTCCCCCATGAGCACATGAAAAATACATCTACAAGTGGAAAAATTCTCACTGAAAGCTAATTGGAAACTAATAAAAGGACTCCTTTTATTATACACACATAATCAGATAGGAAGGGAAGAAAAGTGATCAGGTCAGAAGCTATGCCCCTTGGGAGATAATTCAGAGGAAAAGGGAGATTACAAGGATAGACATGTGCCATGGAAAGTGAAGTGACTGAGCCACAGCTGGGTTTCCCAGCAGTAGGGTTTTACTTGGTGGAAATAAGTGCTCTTGGCTGGCTCATAGACTGCTGTGACAAATACAGCCCCTTGTATTTGCACTCTTGACCAGAGCAGGTGCTGACTAGCTCCAAAAGCAGGCTGGAGAGACATCTGCTCTTGTTGCTGCCAGGTGTCCTGTGACAATTTCACCATATAACCCACCCCCAGCCAAAGCTGCCAGAGAATGCTTGGGCTCCACTCACTCCATTCCACAATATGACACTGGGTTTGGGACAGCCAGGACAGAGGAAAAGATTCAACTGTAGGACACAGAGGCACAGCCCAGGTAGGGCAGCAGTGGCTACTGTTGGCACTTACTCAAAGGGCACCCCATAAGTTGCTCAGATTTCTAGACAGTAGCCACTCCTCCACAACTCACCCCCAATACCTGCAGAGAGAACACAGAGGCTGTCATGCCTCCTTTGCAAGACATGTCTTGCTCTATAAAACAAAACAAAACAAAACAATGGAATGAGAGAAAATATTTGCAAATGATGTAACTGGCAATATCAAAAATATATACAACTTAATATCAAAAATCAGAAACAACCCAATCAAAAAATGGACAGAAAACCACATAGACATTTTTCCAAAGAAGACATACCTGTATCAACAGGCCCATGAAAAGATGCTCAATCTAATTATTAGAAAAATGCAAATCAGAACTATGAGTTATCACCAGTTAGAATGATTATCATCAAAAGTGTACAGATAGCAAATACTTAAGAGGGTGTAGAGAAAAGCATACCTTTCTACACCCTTGGTGGTAATGTAAATTAATACAGCCACTATGGAAAACAGCATGGGAGCCACCTCAAAAAACTAATAATAGAATTAGAGTATGATCCAGCAATTCCACCTCTGTATATATATAAAGAAAAACAAAAACACTAATTCAAAAAGATACATTCACTCCAATGTTCACAGCAGCAGTATTTATTACAGCCAAGATAAGGGAGCAATCCAAATGCCCATCAATAGATGAACAGATAAAGACAATGTGATATGACATACATACACATATACATTTATACATAATAATATATATACAATAGAATATTACTCATCCATGTAAACCAATGTAATCCTGCCATTACAGCAACATGGATGGAGCTAAAGAATATTATACTTAGTGAAGTATGTCAGAGAAACACAAATATTATATGATGTCACTTCTATGTGGAATCTAAAAAAAAAAGATAAAATGTTTATGCAAAATAGAAACAGACTAACAGATACAGAAAATAAACTGGTAGTTACCAAAGAAGAGAGGGAATGGAGGGGGACAAACAGGAGTATGGGGTTAAGAGATACAGATGACTATGTATAAAATAGATAAGCCAAAAGGATGAATTATATAGGACTGGGATTTATAGCTATTATCTTATAATAACTTAATGGAGTATAATCTGTAAAAATACTGAATTACTATAGTGTTTTCCTGAAAAATATAATTTCAAAGATTATATTTTCAGTAAAAATAAATGAATAAAATGTAAAAAATGTCAGAGAAAGACAAATATTATATGCTTTCATTTATATGTGTAATCTAAGAAACAAAACAAAATAGAAAGAGACTTAGAGATGCATAGAAAAATGGGTGATGGCCTGAGAAAAGGGGCTTAGGAGATAAAATAGATGAAGGGAATGAAGAGTATAAACCTTCAGTTATATATATAGGCCACAAGGATGTAATATACAGCATAAGGAGTTTTAAGTCAGCTTTTCACTCTCCTCTTTCACCTTCATCAAGAGGCTCTTTAGTTCCTCTTCACTTTCTGCCATAAGGGTGGTGTCATCTGCATATCTGAGGTTATTAATGTTTCTCCCGGCATCCTTGATTCCAGCTTGTGCTTCATATAGTCCAGCTTTTCGCATGATTTACTCTGCATATAAGTCAAATAAGCAGGGTGACAATATACAGCCTTGAAGTACTCTTCTCTCAATTTTGAACTGGTCATTTGTTCTATGAATGGTTCTAAATGTTGCTTCTTGATTATTTCATAATATATACAAATGTCAAATCTATTAAATCTTAAACTAATATTGTATATCAACTAATTTCAATAATAATAATAAAAATGAAATGCATTTCTTTGTTTCCTTGCCTAAATAATAGTCATATGATCAGATATGTTCCATCTTGTAGCATTAGTTACATTGTGTTATTTTCTGCACATACTTCTTACCCCTGCAGATCAAAAACACAAATAAACAGCAACCATGTCCACTTGCACCCTACAGTTTATCCTTTGTATCCAAAACTGATATATTGTACTCACAATAGAAGCACTGAATAAATATTTGTTGGAGAACTAATGAACATGGGAAATGATAGCAAATACTATACATATTTTTATTCTAATGATAAACTGTTGACCTGTACTTCCTTAAGATATACTTTAAGTATTACTTTAAATGTACAAAGTGATCACTGGAAAAGATAGTTGACTATTATTGGATGTAGTGCTAACATTAAATTGAGGTTGATAAGGATATTAAAGGAGATGCATACTTGATAAGAAAATCATTTTGATTTCTTGTTGGTGAAAACAGACTGATATCTAACTAATAATTTAGGCCATTTGGTGACATCTATTTGTAACATCTCCCAGGAATTTCAAAGTTGAGTTAGTTTCTTTATATAAATGGACAGGATTTTAATTTTTAACCATTGTCCATTATATAAGATAAGACAAAGCCTGGAAGCCAAGAGGTACTATTTACAAAGTTATTGCCAGTGGAGTTATATGTAATTACTGAAGGGGCTGGAGCAAGTTCTGATTTCATTTGATTTGATTTTAATTGGTTGTAGGGATCATTTCCATTTAAGCAATACTAAGAAAACACTAAAGCCTGATATGTTTACAAACTCTACATACACACTAAAATATGAACAAATGTTAACATATGTTAATTCTAAAACAGTATCTCACTTTCTTTCATTTTTCACCAGATGTCTCACAGGTCTTGCTGTTTGGTCACTAAGTCACGTCTACTCTTTGTGACCCGATGGACTGCAGCATTCCAGGCCTCCCCGTCCCTCACTATCTCACGGAATTTGCCCAAGTTCATGTCCATTGAATCGGTGATGCCTATCAACCTTTTCATCCTCTGTTGCCCTCTTCTCCATCTGCTTTCAGTCTTTCGCAGCATCAGGGTTTTTTTCCAGTGAGTCTGCTGTTCGCATTAGATGGCCAAAGTATTGGAGCTTCAGCTTCTCTCCTTCCAATGAATATTCAAGGTTGATTTCCTTTAGGACTGACTGGTTTGATATCCTTGCTGTCCAAGAGACTCTCAAGAATCTTCTCCAGCACCACAGTCAAAAGCATCAATTCTTCAGTGCCCTGCCTTCTTTGTGGTCAAATCTCTCACATCTGCACATGACTACTGGAAATAGCCCAGTAATCTCATGTGTCTTAATTTTGTTTAAAATTAGGGTCTAGTTTTTGGTTCATATTAAATAGAAAGGTGTTGTTTCTATGCACAGGCTATTGAAAATCCATGGAAATAGTAAGTAAAATATAAAAGGAGAGATGTGCTTCTACTTAAGACATAGAAAGCTTTCAGACCATCATCCTGAACATAAAAAAAAAAAATAGAGAAACCAAATAATCTACAAAAATCATAATTTTGTTAGGCTTAGAGGAAAATTTTTAAATCTTATATATCAAAGAGTGAAATCCATCCTATTGCTAGAAGTCATACATTTTTAAGAGCATCAAGGAAAGAGGTGATTAGCATAAATGTGTATAAAATAAAACCAGCTGATACTGTCATAAAAATATTAAAAGGTCATATGTGGGCTAGCATATCAATATAGCGTACTGGGAGATCCAGAAACAAAGACAGTTCTAATAAATATGAAGATATTTTAATAGACCTCCACCAGTGCTTACCAGAAAGACTGAGAGTAAGCTACGGGACTGAGGAGAAATACCACTTGGTGTCAGACATGCAGGCTATGATTGGGTACCACTGGAAGACAAGTGTGGTATCTTACCTGCTTCTCTAGAGATCTCCCTCACAGGAAGTAAAGGTTTCAAACTGATGGTGCAGGAATAACAAAACATTTCACTCACAGCTTTCATACAGAATCCATTGCCTCTGTTGGAATGGAAGAAATGAAATTTGCTTGCCTCTGGAAGATGGGCAGAAAACACTTCCAATTAACAACACAAGCAAGAATTCATTGCTAATAAAGTATGGTAAAGAAAAAAGAAAGAACCCTCTATCCCTGGGCCCAATAATATGAACCAGTACCAAGAAGAGATCTGCTACTGCTGATGAGGAAGCAAAAAAAAATCCCTACTACCTAAAATCAATCACAGATCAAAGAGTTAAGTTGCATTGGAGGGGTGAGATAGCTGAGGCACCCATATTCTTAGGCATATGCACATAGAACTTTCCTAAGTCTGATCCAAGATAATAAGGAACCTCTCCTGGCATCCCTGTGTGGAATAAGCAGCAAAACTCTGTCATCAGCCAGAGGGAAGAATTATAGAAAAAGCTCCACTCCAAGATAACATATATGCAGTGACCTGTGAAAATGAAAGTGGAGTAGGAACCCTAATAAAAGGTCTCTAGCACTTTAAGCCCCATTCAAGCATAAGGTAACAGCAGCCAGCAGCAACTGTCCTCTGAAATGGCCTGACAGAAGAAGACGTGTACCTAGGTACAACTACGAATCCCCTCATTATCAGTTGCTAAGTAAAAAATTTTGTGAGATACCCCAAAAGAGGAAGATAATAAACACATTATACCTAAAATCAATCACAGATCAAAGAGTTAAGTTGCATTGGAGGGGTGAGATAGCTGAGGCACCCATACTCTTAGGCATATGCACATAGAACTTGCCTAAGTCTGATCCAAGATAATAAGGAACCTCTCCTGGCATCCCTGTGTGGAATAAGCAGCAAAAATCTGTCATCAGCCAGAGGGAAGAATTACAGAAAAAGCTCCACTCCAAGATACATATATGCAGTGACCTGTGAAAATGAAAGTGGAATAGGAACCCTAATAAAAGGTCTCTAGCACTTTAAGCCCTATTCAAGCATAAGGTAACAGCAGCCAGCAGCAACTGTCCTCTGAAATGGCCTGACAGAAGAAGAGGTGTACCTAGGTACAACTACGAATTCCCTCATTATCAGTTGCTAAGTAAAAAATTTTGTGAGATACCCCAAAAGAGGAAGATAATAAACACATTTACAAAAAAAAGTTAATCAATAAAAGTAGATTCAGAGATTATGCAGATGCTAGCAATATCAGAGAGAGAGTACAAAATAATTATGATTAATATGACAGCAGATCCAGTGGGAAAGGTGGACACTATGTATGAAAAAATGGATAATTTTAGTAAAGAGGTAGAAACTACACAAAAATGCAAAAGGAAGTGCTAGGTGAAATATAATACCATAAATAAAGAATTCCTAGGATGAACTCAAGAACAGACTGGGTATAACTGAGAAAAACAAAGCGAATTTAAATATATATTGACAGAAATTATCTACAGTGAGACATAAGAAAAGTGATAGTGAAGTCACTCAGTCATGTCCAACACTTTGTGACCCCATGGACTGTAGCCTACCAGGTTCCTCCATCAGTGGGATTTTCCAGGCAAGAATACTGGAGTAGGTTGTCATTTCCTTCTCCAGGAGATCTTCCCAACCCAGGGATTGAACCCAGGTCTCCCGCATTTTAGGCAGACATTTTAGAGTCTGAGCCACCAGGGAAGTCAACAAAAGAAAATAACAATAAATAAAATGAAAGCAGATTATACAAGGGTTGTTGGATAATAAATAATAGACTATCATCTGTGTATTTGGATAAAAAAAGAGAGTGGGGTACAACAAGAATTTGATGAATAAATCACCAAGAAATTTCAAGAAACTCAGAGAATTCTAAGTAGCACAAATAAAATTTTTTTTAAATGACTGACACATAACAGACAAAATGTTGATAAAGATAAAGAACAGACATTTTAGAGTCTGAGCCACCAGGGAAGTCAACAAAAGAAAATAACAATAAATAAAATGAAAGCAGATTATACAAGGGTTGTTGGATAATAAATAATAGACTATCATCTGTGTATTTGGATAAAAAAAGAGAGTGGGGTACAACAAGAATTTGATGAATAAATCACCAAGAAATTTCAAGAAACTCAGAGAATTCTAAGTAGCACAAATAAAATTTTTTTTAAATGACTGACACATAACAGACAAAATGTTGATAAAGATAAAGAAAATAACTGGAAAGCTAACAACAAAAAAAGAATTATGTTTACATAATTTTTCCCTTTAGGGGAAAACAAGAACAAAAAAATGTAACAGATTCCTCAGGAACTATAAACTGTAATATAAGGAATGACATTTTTGAGGCATTGGGAAAAAGAAACAATCCAAAGTTCTGTACCCTCTAAAAATATGTTTCTAAATTGTTTAGAGTTATTCTATTGATATTTTTGTTTTTTATTGTTCGTTTTCTCTGTCACTGATTTTTGCCATAATTTTCACCATTTCTGAACTCTGTTTACTTCAAATTTTATTTGTACCTTTATTGATTTTCAGGGTTTCTTTCTTTTTTCTTTTCTTTTTAAGACAGACACTGAAAAGCTGTTTCCTTCTTCTCTAATATAAATAATAATATTTCTTCTTTATTTAGTGCTATTAAATATCCTTTAATTCCTGCTTTGATAGATGCTTCAAATTTTAATATAATTTTCCATTTTCAGTGTAGTTAGAAATACTTCCCTGAATTTCTATTAGATTACTTCTTTGATCTATGTTTTATTTAGAACTTTTCTTTTTTTATTTCAAGATATTTGAGGATATTCTAGAGATCTTTCACTTATGTTGTTATTGATTATTATTTTAATAACGTGTCAGCGAATATATCTGGCATAACTTGAATTATTTTAAATATATTGAGAATTTATTATAAAGGTATTTAGTCTCCAAGTACCTAGAGATTTTCCTGTTATCCTATTACTGATTCCTACTGTGGGCCTTAGAAAGCATCACTATGAACAAAGCTAGTGGAGGTGATGGAATTCCAGTTGAGCTGTTTCAAATCCTGAAAGATGATGCTGTGAAAGTGCTGCACTCAATATGCCAGCACGTTTGGAAAACTCAGCAGTGGTCACATGACTGGAAAAGGTCAGTTTTCATTTCAATCCCAAAGAAAGGCAATGCCAAAGAATGCTCAAACTACCGCACAATTGCACTCATCTCACATGCTAGTAAAGTAATGCTCAAAATTCTCCAAGCCAAGATTCAGCAATATGTGAACCATGAACTTCCTGATGTTCAAGCTGGTTTTAGAACAGGCAGAGGAACCAGAGATCAAATTGCCAACATCCGCTGGATCATGAAAAAGCAAGAGAGTTCCAGAAAAACATCTAGTTCTGCTTTATTGACTATGCCAAAGCCTTTGACTGTGTGGATCACAATAAACTGTGGAAAATTCTGAGAGAGATGGGAATACCAGACCACCTGACCTGCCTCTTGAGAAATTTGTATGCAGATCAGGAAGCAAGAGTTAGAACTGGACATAGAACAACAGACTGGTTCCAAATAGGAAAAGGAGTACGTCAAGGCTGTATATTGTCACCCTGCTCATTTAATTTATATGCAGAGTACATCATGTGAAATGCCAGGGTGGATGAACCA
>SJYX01007772.1:158433-169792 GCA_006410675.1 Oreotragus oreotragus | reverse complement strand
AAAGAGTTTTTCCTTTCTATCTAGGAAATGTCTCTTAATGCCACTTTAAATGTCTACTTATTTTTACTGGAGGAATTTAAACTACTGGCTACGCCTAGTTGCAAAGCAGTGGGAGAGCAAATAGCCATTTTTATTTTAGATGACAATGTGACCCACTAATAAGAAATGTACTACTACTGAGGAAGGAAATAGTTAATATAGGATGTGTCTGTTAAAACTCTTCTGATAAAAGTGAAAATATTGGAAAGAGAAGAGAAGGAGGTAATATGTATACATTTTCTTGTGGAGGACCTTTTAATATTTTGAGGAATTTCTCTAAGAAGTATCTTTCTAGCTACTGGAAATTTTATTTGCCTGCTGGAAAGAAGTACCTTATCTCACTCAAAAGCAAACAACAACAATAAAAAAGCCCTTTGAAAAGCTTTAAATTGTCCATCTTTGGAAGTGGAAATGTGGGCTATCGCCAACCGATTGATACATTACAGACATTATCTGGAATAAACTGTTATCACCTTAGCTAAACATCTAGATGTGAAACCTAAACAGTATATTATCTAGGATAATAAATTATAAAATTTTGTTTCTTGATCTAAATTTGTCTCAGATAACCTATTTCAACTCAGTTTATAAAGTTGGAAAATAAGAAAGTACAAAATAAGAAATCTGGTACAACTCCAAACAAAATCATGGCCTCCTGAAACCAATAACTTTCTTTCCCATGTTGAATTTTTAGTAACAACTGTTTCATGGCCTGTTTTCTCAATATTCCTCTCCTCTCCCCCTGTCTCCCTTTCCCTTCTTTGTGCTGTGTGCTGTGTTTAGTTGCTCAGTTGTGTCCGACTCTTTGTGACCCCATGAACTGCAGGCTTCCAGGCTCCTCTGCACATGGGGATTCTCTAGGTATAACTCTTCTCTAATGACATGTATTTTATTTCTGGTAAATATCATGAAAAAGAATAGAGATATTGCTCTTCTGATATTCAGTGAAAACAGTACTGAGCAAATAAAGACTATGCCAAGCTATGTGCCATGTGACAATACAGTCTGAAGAAACTTCAGACAGCAAAACTGTATGGAGTAACATAAGGGAGTTTATAATCTACACTTTATTTTATGTAATGAAAGTCAGTGAAAAATATGTTTATGTGCTACTAAGAGAGACCTAAAATCACAGTTGATTAAAACATGGATGTTCATTTTTCCCCCAAGTAAAATGAAGACAGGATGTGGTAGATTAGGGGCGGTACAGAGGTTCTGTAATGTCAAGAGTGTCCCCAAATCCTCCTTCCTCTTTGTCTCCCCACCTATAACATATGTGCCTTTCTGTGCAGTTTCCTCATATTTGCACTAGATAAAGTTCCACCCTGTCCCATCATATTCTCACTGCAAGTAGAGGAAGATGAAATGAGCACAGACATAAAGGAATTTGCTGGTTGAAGCAACCTAAATTTGGGGGCTTTGCTGGAAGCCCCACTGCATCACTTTTTATCATGTAAAAAGCACTGACTGAGCCAAAGCATTAGTCACATGCCTACCCCTATCTCAAACAGAGGCCTAGAAATATACTTTCAGTTGGCTACATCACTCCTCATGAAAGCAGTATCTTATCTTTAAGTGTGAAGAGGAGACTGGACACTGAAATTATAGCTGAGGTTCAGTCGCAGAATCAATTCACGAAAACTTCCAAAAATATACGGTACTTANTTTTTTTTTTTTTTTTCAGAAAATGTTGGTAGACCATAAGTTTGTTTTTGGGGGTTTTTTTTTTTAACTTATCTACAGTTACAAATATGCTTGCTACCCATGTGCCATACAAAACCTATCTAGGTTGTTCCAATTAAAAAAAAAAATGTATAAAATCCCAAATGAGAAAGATTTACAGCAGCACAGCTAAGTGTCCAAACACATCTAGAAATTAGCATAATAAAATAGCTTACACTTCTAACGCATTTTGCAGCTCACAACATGGTGAGCACAACTGCAAGTGTCATTAGTTCCCTCTGGGTGTGTGAGATGTGCATTTGCTAGCTTTTTCTTTGGTGGGGCTTTTTTCTCCCTAAGAGTTCCTTCTTGTTGGACATTCCTAAAAAAAAAGTACCTCTGACTACTTTGGTGACTCTTCCCTTCCAGTGGTTGCTTAAAATTAACTTCGTTAACAGATTTTGGTGGTCAACCCCAGATCTTTTGTTTACCTTCCTCCTCTCCAGATAGTCTCCTTAAAAGGATTCCTTTAAAAAGGATCCCAGGGAGTTCCCATTTGGAAGTGTCTTAAATTCATAGGAAAATCACACATCCCTACACCATTATCGGTAGAAGCACAGTTCTGCTTCTCCTTACTCTGCTGCTTCAAGTCCAAACTCCAGGAGAAACATATCAAGGCCTCCAAAAGTCCCCTTGAAACTCTTCTTACCTGCATTGGTTAAGAAAACGTTACTTGTTCCGTACAGTGGAATAAGGGTGAAAATATCTGCATTTCTAGACCTTAACATATCTTCCACACTCCTTCACAGTCTCTCTTCCCTTTCACCCCTGAATACACAGGCCACATGTTGTAGGAGACAGAACCCTATAATGGAAGAATATCGGATTGCTGTCATCACTTGGAGAGGAATCACCCAGGATAACCAGTCTATCATGAACACACATGTTAGACTCTGAGTGAATTACACAATTGTAGTGTTTGTTAGAGCAGGTAATCTACCCAAACTAATACAGACCTATACCCAGAAGTAGAAAGATGCTATAAGAAAAACATGAGATTTGTGGCTTTAATTTATTAGACATGCAGAAGGAAGGCAAGACTGCTAATATACATATATAAAAGTGATTATTTAAGTTATTCAGTGACAAAAATGTTGGTAAAAATGTTGCTTATCATACCTTCAAAAGCATATTATATGTCTACAGAGCTTGCATCTCTAGGCCAAGAGGATGATCAAAAGAAAATTATGTTTACTGATTGATATTGGTTGTTTATAACAAACATTTCATGAAAAATTTAAGTCCCATAAAAATAAAATGGGTTCTTTGAAAGGAGAAGGGAAATAGAGTCAAGAAATTTAAACCTTTGTATCATCGAAAAATCTAATTCTTGGCCTCAAACAATAAGGAACAGGATTTTTAAAAGCTTTGAGAGAAAAGGTCTCAGACATTTTAACAGAACAGAGCAATTCAACCTACTGGTAAGACTCACTAACAGTACAATTTTCCCAACAGGTTATTTTAGATAGCCTCAAGGTACCTGCCAGTTAGTTGAGAAAGAGATATGAGGGAAAGACAAGGAAATCAAGTAGGTTTGCAAACTGTCTTTGAAAGAACCTTGGGTGTAGCTATTAGCACATATAAATGACTAAAAAAACTAGAGCCATAAAAAGATCAGAATCCACTGTTTTTCAGGAAATTACATTGCCAAAGAAATCACAAGCCTAAACTTTAAAAGGTTTTTGATTGTTTAAACTGCAGACAACTTCAGCCCTCCAAGATTTCTCTGCTAAGTCACCTCAGTCGTGTCCGACTCTGTGCGACCCCATAGACGGCAGCCCACCAGGCTCCCCAGTCCCTGGGATTCTCCAGGCAAGAACACTGGAGTGGGTTGCCATTTCCTTCTCCAATGCATGAAAGTGAAGAGTGAAAGTGAAGTTGCTCAGTCGTGTCGGACCCTCAGCGACCCCATGGACTGCAGCCTTCCAGGCTCCTCCGTCCATGCGATTTTCCAGGCAAGAGTACTGGAGTGGGGTGCCATTGCCTTCTCCAAGATTTCTCTACCAGCAAGCAGTTGTTCAGTTCTCTTATATCATTCCTAATTTTCTGTCTGTTAGGTCTATCTGCTACTTGGAGAGAGAGTAGCAAAGTACAAAAACATGATTAAAGATTTGCCCATTTCTCCTTCCAGTTATGTCAGTTTTTCCTTGAGGTATTTTTACTCTGTGTTGTTAGATATATACACATTTAGGGTTATGCCTTCTTGGTGAACTGATCCCTTTATCATTATATAATGCCCTGCTTTAATTCTAGTAATTTTCTTTTTTCTGAAATCTATATAAAAATAATACAATCGTGTCAGCTTTCTTAAGATTAGGATTTTCTTGACACATCTTTTTATTTTTATGTGTCATTATGTTATAAATGAGTTTCCTGTACACAGCATATGTTTTGATTACTTTTTTCTTTATATCCATCCTGACAATTCCTAGTGTGTTTTTACTGTTTATACTTCATATGATTATTGATATCTTTGGACTAGGGCTACCATTTTGTTGTTTGTTTTTTGCTTATTTCCTCTGTTTTTCACTGTTTTTCTTACATCCTACTAGCTTATTGTAACATTTATTATAATTCATTTTAATTTATCTACTGTAACTCTAACTGTAACTCTGTGCATACTTTTGTTTGGTGGTCCCTCTGGGATTAATTTTTTACAATAAACTTAGAATCAGTGTTCTAACACTTTGTATGGAATGTAGAAACATTTATCACTATAAATATATATATGAATATAGAAATATCCTTTTATTCTCCACCTTTTGTTATAGTTGTTTTATAGATTACACCTACATCTATTAAAAAAAATCAAACCATGTTTTCAATTTTGCTTTCAATAAATATATATTTTCCAGTCAATACCCCTGGATATATGATTATGCTTTTAATAACCATATATATTTTAAAGAACTTAAAGAAGAATGATCTATTATATTAACCTAAATATTTCCATTTCTATTTTTATTTATTCATTCCTGATGTTCCAAGCTTTTTTCTGGTATCATATCCCTTCCATCTGAATAACTTACTTAGCAATTTTTAAAGCAGGTCAGCAGGCAACAAATTCTATTAGCTTCTCTTCATCTGAGAATGTCTTTATTTTCTCTCAATCCCTAAAGGATATTTTCACTAAATATAAAGTTCTAGCTAACTATCTTTTTCTTTCAGCGTTTTAAAAACATCTGCAACACTTTCTTCCAGCTTCCCTGATTTCCAATAAGAAGGTTGTAATCATTTAAATTGCTGGTTATGCCTATAGGTAATCTATCGCTTTTTCTCTAGCTGCTTTCAATGTGTTTTGTTATCTTTAGTTTTTAGAAGCTTGGTTGTAATTTGTCTAGGTATGCATTTTTGTACATTACCCTATTCAGTTTCTTGAACCTATAGATATATGTCTTTCTTCAAATTTGGAAATTTTTAGCCATTATTTCTTCAAATATATTTTTTCCAGCAATAAAATATTTCTCATTTCCTAGGATTCCAATCTCATGAATGTTACACCTGTTGCTATTTCCCAGAGGACTATGTTGTTCAGATTAGATTATTTTACTGTCCTCAATCAAAGTCATTGACATCTTTGTCATTTTCATTCTACTATTGAGCATATCAAATGAGTCTGTATTTGTTACTATATCTTTTTCAGTTCTAAAATTTTCATTAAATTATTCTTTGTATCTTTTGTTTGATAAATCTATTCTTTTCATGTTTCAAGAGTGTTGAAGCATTTATGTAATAGCTACTTTAAAGTCTTTGTCAGATAACTTTAATCTCTGTGGCATTTCAGTGTTGATCATTTTAGACTTTAGGCCATATATAAACTGAGTACTTTCATCCATGATTTTGAGATTCTTCCATTTTGTTGAGTATAACAGTAATTAACTTTTTTTTTTCTTTGCTAAGCACCTTTCCTAGCCACCCTCCCATCCCAGGATATCTTGTTGCATTACCTTATTTAATGTTCTTTATTATCTGTATCACTAACTGAAATCATCCATTTATTTTTAAATTTTCAAATAGAATTCATCATTATTTAGAATAGTTGTGTGTGTGTGTGCGCGCATGCTTAGTGAATGGTTATTGATTTTTCTAACTCAAAACAGTTGATTTTTTATTATAAATTTATTTAATTGGAGGCTAATTACTTTACAATATTGTAGAACAGTTTTAGACTTACAGAAAAAAGTGAGAAGAATGAATCTACTTGCAGAGAAAGAATGCAGATTCAGATATGGAGAATGAACTTGTGGACACAGTAGGGGAAGGAGAGAGTGGGACGAATAGAGAAAGTAGATCAGCAGATGTACACTGAAAGTGAAAGTCACTCAGCCGTGTCTGACTTTTTCCAACTCCATGGACTATACAGTCCATGGAATTCTCCAGGCCAGAATACTGGAGTAGGTAGCCATTCGCTTCTCTAGGGGATCTCCCCTACCCAGGGAACCTGGTCTCCTGCATTGCAGGCAGATTCATTACCAGCTGAGCCACCGGAAAGCCCATTACCATGTGTAAAATAGATAGCTGATAGGAAGTTGCTCCACAACACAGGGAGCTCAGCCTGGCACTCTGTGATGACCTGAGGTGGCAGGGAGAGACAGGGGGAGAGGAGGGAGGCTCAAGAGGGAGGTGATACATGTATTATTATGGCTGATTGCATTGTTGTACTCCAGAAACCAACACAACATTGTAAAGTAATTTTCTGCCAATCAAAAATAAGTTAAAAATAATAATAACAATAAACCCTCACATATATTAAGCTAAAAACAAAGCAAAATAATGAGAAGATAGTACAGAGAGTTCCCATATACCCATCCATTTTATTGATCAATGTCTTACATTACGTGAATATAACATAATTTGGTAACCCAGTCTCTTGGTGACTGATATTTGATACCTCATTCCTGTATATTGCTGAGTTGTGTTCCATTGTATGGATGTACCACAGTTTGTTTTTCCATTTAGTTACTGAAGGATATGCTGATTTTGTTTGTTGTTCAGTTGCTAAGTCACATCCGACTCCTAACAACCCGACAGACGACAGCATGCCAGGTCCCTCTGTCCTTCACTGTCTCCCAGAGTTTGCTCAAATTCATGTCCGTTGAATTGGTGATGCTATCTAACCATCTCAGCCTCTGCCCCTTCTCCTTTTGTTTTTAACAATTATGAATAAAATTTCTATAAACATTCATGTGAAGACTTCTTTGCGACTATACATTGTCTTGACTGTTCCAGATCTCTTTCTTTTCCATATCCACTTTAGAATCAGTTTGCTAATAGTCACAAAATAGCCTGCCAGGATTTTGTTTAGGAGTACACTGCATCAATACATCAAGTTGGAAATAATAGTCATATTTATGGTATTGAGTCATCAAGACAGTATATCTCTCCATTTCTTTCCTTAGAGGATTTCTTTCCTTAGAGGATTGTAAACAAATTGCATGTCTGAAAACAAATCCTATATGTATTATGTTAGCTAAATATTTCACCTTTAGGTATTACTGTAAATAGTATTTTTTAATTCCAATATTTTAGTGCTAGCATAATGAAAAGCAATTGACACATATATAGACCTTGTATTAATTATTTGCTACAATTACTGTGACCTTGCTATAATCACTTATTTGTTCTAGAAATTTTTATTTTTTATATGTTTATTTATTTTAACTGGAGGCTAATTACTTTATAATATTGTATTGGTTTTGCCATACATTGACATGAATCCGCCACGGGTGTACGTGTGTTTCCCATCCTGAAAGTTTTTAAATAGATTATTCGAGACTTTTCTACATAGACAGGCATAATGTCATGTGCAGATAACCATGGTTTATTTTCTTGTGTTGTTTCTTCCCTGCCGATCTATATTTTATTTCTTTTTCTTTTCTTCCTCCTCCTCTTCGTACTTTGTGTGTGTGTGTCTTGCTACTCCATCTATGACTTCCAGTATGATGTTGACTAAGAGTAGTAAGACGAAACACACTTGTTTTCTTCTCAATCTTGGGCAGAACACACTGAGTCTATAAACTGTGTCAGTTTGAGGAGGTGTCCTGATACCCTTAGTTTGCTAAGATTTTTTTATCATGAATGTGTTGCATGTTGTCAGATGCTCTATAAATTCATATGATCATATGACTTCTTTGTTGCTGTTCAGTTGCTCAGTCAGGTCCGACTCTTTGTGACCCCATGGACTACAGCATGTCACGCTTCCCTGTCCTTCACCATCTCCCGGAGCTTGCTAAACTCATGTTCATAGAGACGGTGATGCCATCCAACCATCTTGTCTTCCGTCGTCCCCTTCTCCTCCTGCCTTCAATCCTGCCCAGCATCAGGGTCTTTTCCAATCACTCAACTCTTCATATCAGGTGGCCAAAGTATTGGAGCTTCAGCTTCAGCATCGTCCTTCCAATGAATGTTCAGGATTGATTTTCTTTAAGATGGACTGGTTGGATCTCCTTGCAGACCAAGGAACTCTCAAGAGTCTTCTCCAGCACCACAGCTCAACGGCATCAATTCTTTGGCACTCAGCCTTCTTTATGGTCCAACTCTCACATCTAGACAGGACTACTTTCTTCTTTAGCCTGTTCATTTGGTAGATTATGTTGATTTTCAGATATTGATCCAAACCAGCCATACATATCTGAAGTAAATCCCACTTAAGAGTAGCACGTACTTCTCTTAGGAGTACCACAGTTCTAATTCTCCTGTTTGTGGAGGGCACTGAGCTATGGCAAAGTAAAGAAGTGGGCCTGGTGGGTTTGTTCTATGGCTGAGACTTGATACAAACAGCTCTAACAAACCATGCATCCTCTTTCACTCAGAAGACATGGAATGATTCACGAGCCAATTTTAGGTTGTGCATATTCCCTTTGTCTTCTACATTCTTAAAAACAATGTCCTCTTCTGCAAAGAACAATACACACAGCTATTTAAGCCCTGGTCCTCTCTCAACACAGAGGAAGGCTAGTGGATGCGGCTTTTCAGGACATTATGTACAAAACTATCAGCTTACGGATGACAAAGGAATAGAACAAAGGTAAAACCTGAATAAAAGGAGAACCTTTTCAACCAAGAGATTCTAAGACAAAGATTGCTATTCAGGAATTTTAATGAATTGGTTTCATCACTGACCCCTGGAAAATGTCAAGTTCCACATTAATATGGAAATGGAAAGACCCACTGAGGCTTGTTAGCAGCAGTTTATCACTGAGACTGCTGTCATTGTGCTCATTCTTTCCTCCTCCCTCTGAGTCTGTCTATCTATACATATATACAAACACTCAGCCCTTATACTCATGAACTCCTTATTGCCTCAGAACTCCTTATTGCCTCAGATCTGTTTCCTCTGAGTCCTGGCAGATGACAACAGTGTTGAAAAATGTGGCCAGGTTGGGCTTCAGAAGAGGCCCTCTGCTAAATTAACACAAATATGAACCAGCTGAAGACCCACAATGAGAGGCAAATTTGGATACAAGATTTACAGCTTTATTTTTAAGTGCTCTCAGGAAGAAAAGTTCCATCAACAGTTATCAAATAGGACCTTGAAACAGGTTAAGCTATCCACTGCCTGTTTTCAAATATTGGAGCCTTATTACATAATAATGCCAGTATTAATAATTATACAAATATTACTAATAATACAAGCAGAAATTGTCCCAGTAGACTGCTTCTAGGTCCTAGTCAGCTAGTAGTGGCTCATCACAGTAATTTTCTCTCTGTTCATACACCTATCTCTTATTTCTCTCCAAGTTTTCTTTTTATATCTTGCCCCCCCCCATTCTTCGAAGGCTTCTTAATGAAGATTCCACAAGTTTAATAAGGATGTTATCATGAAGCAGGAGGTTTAAAATGAAAGTTTTAAAGCCTGCTTCTGTATGCCTGGGCATTTGCATTTTATCCAGACAAAACACAGTAGTAATAATAGCTACATGTAAAAGCAAGAATCTTTCACTATCACTTTGCCTTTTAGGGGCTTTTAGGATTCCATGTTGCTAAGGCAATCTTCATCACAGTGCATCACAATGGGAGAAGAATTTGTAACCAGAGCTTGGTCAGTCTAAACAGTGTACAGTAGTGTGACCCCAGGTAACATTCTATATCAGCAGAGGAGAGAAAGTAACCAAAGAGGAAGAAAACACCCCCTTGGCAGCTTTGGGATACTATATGAGCCCTTGAGATAAAGTGAGATGAACTTGGGTAGCTCAGAGACCTGCAACTGAGATGTGGGCAAAGATATAATGCAGTCCACCCAGGTCCATTAATATTAGGACCATTAAGAAAATATGATTAAAATAAAAATATACTGTCCCCAGCTTAGCTTCATCAGCTTCCATGCTAGCAGGGACCGACATTGTGACTTGTAAGTGGCCATTCATATTATTTGAGGAAAGTGAGGTCTCCACTTGTTAACTAGAACATCACTTTAAGAAATATCTGGCAAGAAATAAACCCAGAATTTAAAACAATGATAACAACAACAACAAAAAAAACCTATAGATATAAAAAGACATCTCCCAATCTTGTTCTTGACTGTTCACCCCAGAATAGCAGAGTAGAAAGGCTTTTCAAATTTAACTACTACTTATTTTATGTTCCAATAAAGTTGAGGCATAGAAAACAGAAGAGATTTGCCTAAGAATATAAAGCCAAATCTGGAATGCAAAAGTAGGAAGTCAAGAAACACCTGGGGTAACAGGCAAATTTGGCCTTGGAATATGGAATGAAGCAGGGCAAAGACTAACAGCGTTTTGCCAAGAGAACGCACCAGTCATAGCAAACACCTTCTTCCAACAACACAAGAGAAGACTCTACACACAGACATCACTAGATGGTCAACACCAAAATCATGTTTATTATATTCTTTGCGGCCAAAGATGGAGAAGCTCTATACAGTCAGCAAAAACAAGACCAGGAGCTGACTGTGGCTCAGATCAAATTACCAAATTCAGACTGAAATTGAAGAAAGTAGAGAAAACCACTAGACCATTCAGGTATGACCTAAATCAAATCATTTATGATTATACAGTGGAAGTGAGAAATAGATTTAAGGGACTAGATCTGATAGATAGAGTGCCTGAAGAACTATGGACGGAGGTTTGTGACATTGTTCAGGAGAAAGGGATCAAGACTATCCCCATTGAAAAGAAATGCAAAAAAGCAACATGGCTGTCTGGGGAGACCTTACAAATAGCTTTGAAAAGAGAAGTGAAAAGCAAAGGAGAAAAGGAAAGATATAAGCATCTGAATGCAGAGTTCCAAAGAATAGCAAGAAGAGATAAGAAAGCCTTCTTCAGTGATCAATGCAAAGAAATAGAGGAAAAGAACAGAATGGGAAAGACTAGAGATCTCTTCAAGAAAATTAGAGATACCAAGGGAACATTTCATGTAAAGATGGGCTCGATAAAGGACAGAAATGGTATGGACCTAAGAGAAGCAGAAGATATTAAGAAGAAGTGGCAAGAATACACAGAAGAACTGTATAAAAAAGATCTTCATGACCTAGATAATCAAGATGGTGTGATCACTCACCTAGAGCCAGACATCCTGGAATGTGAGGTCAAGTGGGCCTTAGAAAGCATCACTACGAACAAAGCTAGTGGAGGTGATG
>SJYX01007772.1:114785-145517 GCA_006410675.1 Oreotragus oreotragus | reverse complement strand
TAACCACTGGAAAAACCATAGCCTTGACTAGACAGACCTTTGTTGGTAAAGTAATGTCTCTGCTTTTTAATATGTTGTCTAGGTTGCTCTTAACTTTTCTTTCAAGGAGTAAGCGTCTTTTAATTTAATGGCTGCAGTCACCATCTGCAGTGATTTTGGAGCACAGAAAAATAAAGTCAGCCACTATTTCCACTGTTTCCCCATTTATATGTCATGAAGTGATGGGATGGGATGCCATGATCTTAGTTTTGTAAATGTTGAGCTTTAAGCCAACTTTTTCACTCTCCTCTTTCACTTTCATCAAGAGGCTTTTTAGTTCTTCTTCACTTTCTGCCATAAGGGTGGTGTCATCTGCATATCTGAGGTTATTGATATTTCTCCCAGCAATCTTGATTCCAGTTTGTGCTTCCTCCATCCCAGCATTTCTCATGATGTACTATGCATATAAGTTAAATAAGTAGGGTGACAATATACAGCCTTGACGTACTCCTTTTCCTATTTGGAACCAGTCTGCTATTTCATGTCCAGTTCTAACTGTTGCTTCCTGACCTACATACAGATTTCTCAAAAGGCAGGCCAGGTGGTCTGGTATTCCCATCTCTTTAAGAATTTTCCACAGTTTATTGTGATCCACACAGTCAAAGGCTTTGGCATAGTCAATCTCAAAAATCTCTGTTCATCCCCAAAGCAAACCATTCAATATCACGGTAATCCAAATCTATGCCCTGACCAGTAACAAGGAAGAAGCTGAAGTTGAAAAGTTCTATGAAGACCTACAAGACCTTCTAAAACTAACACCCAAAAAAGATGTCCTTTTCACTATAGGGGACTGGAATGCAAAAGTAGGAAGTCAAGAAACACCTGGAGTAACAGGCAAATTTGGCCTTAGAGTACAGAATGAAACAGGGCAAAGGCTAATAGAGTTCTGCCAAAAGAACCCACTGGTCATAGCAAACACCCTCTTCCAACAACACAAGAGAAGTCTCTACACATGGACTTCACCAGATGGTTGACACCAAATTCAAATTGATTATATCTTTTGCAGCCAAAGATAGAAAAGTTCTATACAGTCAGCAAAAACATGACTGGGAGCTGACTGTGGCTCAGATCATAACTCCTTGTTGATAATTCAGATTTAAATTGAAGAAAGTGGAGAAAACCACTAGACCATCCAAGTATGACCTAAATCAAATCCCTTATGACTATACAGTGGAAGTGAGAAATAGTCTTAAGGGACTAGATCTGTTAGACAGAGTGCCTGATGAACTATGGATGGAGGTCATGACATCGTACAGGAGACAGGAATCAAGACCATCCCCAAGAAAAAGAAATGCAAAAAAGCGGCTGTCTGAGGAGGCCTTACAAATAGCTGGGAAAAGAAGGGAAGCAGAAAGCAAAGGAAAAAAGGAAAGATTGCCCATTTGAATGCAGAGTTCCAAAGAATAGGAAGGAGAGATAAGAAAGCCTTCTTCAGAGATCAATGCAAAGAAATAAAGGAAAACAATAGAATAGGAAAGACTAGAGATCTCATCAAGAAAATTAGAGATACCAAGGGAACATTTCATGCATAGATGGGCTCAATAAAGCACAGAAATGGTAGAGACATAACAGAAGCAAAAGATATTAAGAGGTGGCAAGAATACAGAGAACTGTACAAAAAAGATCTTCACCACCCAGATAATCCCGATGCTGTGACCACTCACCTAGAGCCAAATTAGATACCAAGGGAACATTTCATGCATAGATGGGCTCAATAAAGCACAGAAATGGTAGAGACATAACAGAAGCAAAAGATATTAAGAGGTGGCAAGAATACAGAGAACTGTACAAAAAAGATCTTCACCACCCAGATAATCCCGATGCTGTGACCACTCACCTAGAGCCAAATTTCTTGGAATCTGAAGTCAAGTGGGCCTTAGGAAGCATCACTATGAACAAAGCTAGTTAAAATCCTGAAAGATGATGCTGTGAATGTGTTGCACTCAATATGCCAGCAAATTTGGAAAACTTAGCAGTGGCCACAGGACTGGAAAAGGTCAGTTAGGGAGGTGGGAGGGTGGTTCAAGATTGGGAACTCATGTACACCTGTGGTGGATTCATGTCAGTGTATGGCAAAACCAATACAGTATGGTAAAGCAAACAAAAGTAAAAGTAAAAATAATAATAATAATAACAAATTAAAAAAATAAAAAGATACAAAGTGATTTATTTGTATTAAGATCCTTTTTTCAATGAGCCATCCAATAACTATTCCATATCTCATTTTAGTATGAAACAGGAGGATAGGTCAGGCTTGGTTGAATTATAAACATAAAGGAGATGGCATTTATCAAAGTTAGAAAGCTCGTGTTAGTTAAACCTTAGAGAGTGATGTACACACTTAAAACTGAGGGAAGANACTATTCCATATCTCATTTTAGTATGAAACAGGAGGATAGGTCAGGCTTTGTTGAATTATAAACATAAAGGAGATGGCATTTATCAAAGTTAGAAAGCTCGTGTTAGTTAAACCTTAGAGAGTCATGTACACACTTAAAACTGAGGGAAGAATCTTTGGTAGGCTGTTGAATACAGACCTATATTCACAAGTGGTCACAAGATGACAATATTAGCCAATATGACTGAGATTCTGGAGTTCCAGGTTTTAGCTAACAATTTCACTCTATAGGTATCTTGACTGATATTAACTATACTAAGTTATGGAGAAGTAACCTTGAAATTCTCATTCCTATAGAATCCAAGATATTCATAACATAGACCACCCCCCCACTTTAACAAAGCCAAAAATAATTTGTTTCTGTATGATTAAGAACTAATGAAAGTAAGGTTGCAATTAAGTTTTAACATTACCATGTTCTGTATATTGAACAATCATAAGTGGTGATAAGTAAAGTATTCAGGATAAGGAAATAGAAACTCACTTCAATATTCTTGTCTGCAAAACCCATGGAGAGGGGAGCCCAGAGAGCTACAGTCTATGGGGTCGCAAAGAATCTGACACGACTGAGTGACTGAGCACCAGCATGAGGTACAGTATCTTATTTTTAATAAGTATATTTATATATTCAAGAAATTAGATACTAAAAGAACATTTAATGGAAAGATGGGCACAATAAAGGACAGAAACAGTATGGACCTAAAAAAGCAGAAGATAATAAGAAGAGGTAGCAAGAATACCCAGAAGAACTATACAAAAAAAGATCTTCATGACCCAGATAACCACAATGGTTGATCACTCATCTACACCAGATAACCTGAAGTATGAAGTCAAGTGGGCCTTAGGAAGCATCACTATGAACTATCACACTAGTACAGGTGAAGGAATTCCAGTTTAGCTATTTCAGATCCTAAAACATGATACTGTGAAAGTGCTACACTCAATTCAGTTCAGTTCAATCACTCAGTCGTGTCCGACTCCTTGTGATGTCATGAACCGCAGCACACCAGGCCTCGCTGTCCATCACCAACTTCCAGAGTCCACCCAAACCCATTTCCATTGAGTCGGGGATGCCATCCAACCACCTCACCCACTGTTGTCTCTTTCTTGTCCTACCCTCAATCTTTTCCAACATCAGGGTCTTTTCAAATGAGTCAGCCCTTCGCATTAGGTGGCCAAGCAATGGAGTTTCAGCTTCAACATCAGTCCTTCCAATGAACATCCAGGGATGATCTCCTTTAGAATCGACTGTTTGGATCTCCTTGCAGTCCAAGGGACTCTCAAGAGTCTTCTCCAACACCACACTTCAAAAGCATCAATTCTTTGGCACTCAGCTTTCTTTGTAGTCCAACTCTCACATCCATACATAACCACTGGAAAAACCATAGCCTTGACTAGACAGACCTTTGTTGGTAAAGTAATGTCTCTGCTTTTTAATATGTTGTCTAGGTTGCTCTTAACTTTTCTTTCAAGGAGTAAGCGTCTTTTAATTTAATGGCTGCAGTCACCATCTGCAGTGATTTTGGAGCACAGAAAAATAAAGTCAGCCACTATTTCCACTGTTTCCCCATTTATATGTCATGAAGTGATGGGATGGGATGCCATGATCTTAGTTTTGTAAATGTTGAGCTTTAAGCCAACTTTTTCACTCTCCTCTTTCACTTTCATCAAGAGGCTTTTTAGTTCTTCTTCACTTTCTGCCATAAGGGTGGTGTCATCTGCATATCTGAGGTTATTGATATTTCTCCCAGCAATCTTGATTCCAGTTTGTGCTTCCTCCATCCCAGCATTTCTCATGATGTACTATGCATATAAGTTAAATAAGTAGGGTGACAATATACAGCCTTGACGTACTCCTTTTCCTATTTGGAACCAGTCTGCTATTTCATGTCCAGTTCTAACTGTTGCTTCCTGACCTACATACAGATTTCTCAAAAGGCAGGCCAGGTGGTCTGGTATTCCCATCTCTTTAAGAATTTTCCACAGTTTATTGTGATCCACACAGTCAAAGGCTTTGGCATAGTCAATCTCAAAAATCTCTGTTCATCCCCAAAGCAAACCATTCAATATCACGGTAATCCAAATCTATGCCCTGACCAGTAACAAGGAAGAAGCTGAAGTTGAAAAGTTCTATGAAGACCTACAAGACCTTCTAAAACTAACACCCAAAAAAGATGTCCTTTTCACTATAGGGGACTGGAATGCAAAAGTAGGAAGTCAAGAAACACCTGGAGTAACAGGCAAATTTGGCCTTAGAGTACAGAATGAAACAGGGCAAAGGCTAATAGAGTTCTGCCAAAAGAACCCACTGGTCATAGCAAACACCCTCTTCCAACAACACAAGAGAAGTCTCTACACATGGACTTCACCAGATGGTTGACACCAAATTCAAATTGATTATATCTTTTGCAGCCAAAGATAGAAAAGTTCTATACAGTCAGCAAAAACATGACTGGGAGCTGACTGTGGCTCAGATCATAACTCCTTGTTGATAATTCAGATTTAAATTGAAGAAAGTGGAGAAAACCACTAGACCATCCAAGTATGACCTAAATCAAATCCCTTATGACTATACAGTGGAAGTGAGAAATAGTCTTAAGGGACTAGATCTGTTAGACAGAGTGCCTGATGAACTATGGATGGAGGTCATGACATCGTACAGGAGACAGGAATCAAGACCATCCCCAAGAAAAAGAAATGCAAAAAAGCGGCTGTCTGAGGAGGCCTTACAAATAGCTGGGAAAAGAAGGGAAGCAGAAAGCAAAGGAAAAAAGGAAAGATTGCCCATTTGAATGCAGAGTTCCAAAGAATAGGAAGGAGAGATAAGAAAGCCTTCTTCAGAGATCAATGCAAAGAAATAAAGGAAAACAATAGAATAGGAAAGACTAGAGATCTCATCAAGAAAATTAGAGATACCAAGGGAACATTTCATGCATAGATGGGCTCAATAAAGCACAGAAATGGTAGAGACATAACAGAAGCAAAAGATATTAAGAGGTGGCAAGAATACAGAGAACTGTACAAAAAAGATCTTCACCACCCAGATAATCCCGATGCTGTGACCACTCACCTAGAGCCAAATTTCTTGGAATCTGAAGTCAAGTGGGCCTTAGGAAGCATCACTATGAACAAAGCTAGTTAAAATCCTGAAAGATGATGCTGTGAATGTGTTGCACTCAATATGCCAGCAAATTTGGAAAACTTAGCAGTGGCCACAGGACTGGAAAAGGTCAGTTTTCATTTAAATCCCAAATAAAGGCAATACCAAAGAATGCCCAAACTACCACACAATTGCATCATCTCACATGCTAGTAAAGTAATGCTTAAAATTCAGCAATACGTGAACTGTGAACTTCCAGATGTTCAAGCTGGTTTTAGAAAAGGCAGAGGAAGCAGAGATCAAATTGCAAACATCTGCTGGATCATTGAACAGGCAAGAGAATTCCAGAAAAACATCCATTTCTGCAACACTCAATATGCTAGCAAATTTGGAAAACTCAACAGTGGCCACAAGACTGGAAAAGGGCAGTTTTCATTCCAACCCGAAAGAATATCAAGGCCAAAGAATCTTCAAACTACCATACAATTGCACTCATCTCACTTGCTAGCAAATTGACATGGAAAATTCTCCAAGTGAAGCTTCAACAGTACACATGATCCATGACCTTCCAGATGCTGAAGTTTGATTTAGATAAGGCAGCAGAACCAGAGATCAAATTGCCAACATCTGTTGGATCATAGAAAAAGAAAGAATTCCAGGAAAACATCTACTTCTGCTTTATGGACTATGGCCAAAGCCTTTGATACGTGGATCATGACAACCATGGAAAATTCTTAAAGAGAAAGGAATACGAGACCACCTTACCTGCCTCCTGAAAAATCTATACACAGGTTAAGAAGCAACAGTTAGAACTGGACATGAAACAGTGGACTGGTTCAAAATTGGGAAAGGATTATGTCAAGGCTCTATATCATCACCCAGCTTATTTAACTTATATGCACAGTACATCATGCAAAATGCTGGGCTGGTTGAAGCACAAGGAGGAATCAAGATTGCCAGGAGAAATATCAATTACCTCATATATGCAGATGACACCACCCTTATGGCAAAAAGTGAAAAAGAACTAAAGAGCCTCTTGATGAAAAAGAGAGATAAAAGTGAAAAATCTGGCTTAAAACTCAACATTCAAAAAATGAAGATCATGGCATCTGGTCCCATCACTTCATGGCAAATGCATGGGAAAACAATGGAAAGAGTGAGAGACTTTATTTTCCTGAGCTCCAAAATCACTGCAGATGGTAACTGCAGCCATGAAATTAAAAGACACTTACTCCTTGAAAGAAAAGCTATGACTAACCCAGACAGTGTATTAAAAAGCAGAGACATTATTTTACTGACGAAGGTCTGTCTAGTCAAAGCTATGTTTTCTCCATAGCATAGGTAGTCATGTGTGGATTTGAGAGTTGGAACATAAAGATATCTGAGCACTGAAGAATTGATGATTTTGAACTGTGGTGTTGGGGAAGAATCTTTAGAGTCACTTGCCCTGCAAGAAGATCAAACTAGTCCATCCTAAAGGAAATCAGTCTTGAATATTAATTGGAAGGACTGATGCTGAAGGTGAAGCTCCAATTCTTTGGCCATGTGATGTGAAGAACTGACTCAGTAGAAAAGACCGTGATGCTGGAAAATATTAAAGGCAGGAGGAGAAGGGGACAACAGAGGATGAGATGGCTGGATGGCATCACTGACTCAATGTACATAACCTTGAGCAAACTCCATGTTTTGGTGGTGGACAAGGAAGTGTGGCATGCTGCAGTCCACGAGGCTGCAAGNAAAGGCAGGAGGAGAAGGGGACAACAGAGGATGAGATGGCTGGATGGCATCACTGACTCAATGTACATAACCTTGAGCAAACTCCATGTTTTGGTGGTGGACAAGGAAGTGTGGCATGCTGCAGTCCACGAGGCTGCAAGAGTCAGACATGACTGAGTGACTGAACTGACTAAACTTCAAAAATCATAAACATGTTTTATGATTATTATACACAAATAATTTATAATATCTGATATTTAAATTAATTCATGGTACATTCAATCTGCCTGCAATGCATATGAATCTGCCTGCAAAACGGAGACCCAGTTTCAATTCTGGGGTTTGGAAGATCTCCTAGAGAAGGAAATTGCAACCCACTCCATTATTCTTGCCTGGAGAATTCCATGGACAGAGGTGCCTGGCAGACTATTACTGTGAAGTCACAAGAGTCAGACATGACTTAGTGACTAAGCTGCTACTAACTGCTACTATGGTACATTGAAGAGTACACTAGGACTCATTGGAGGACACTAATTTGATACTACCCAGATGTGGACAGAAGTCAGAGATACTTCTGTTGGACAAGGCAGAATACCTGTAAAAGACATGTTGTTCAGTCACTAAGTCGTGTCTGACTTTTTGCAATCCCATGAACTGTAGCACGCCATGTTTCCCTATCCTTCACTGTCTCCTGGAGTTTGTTCCAACTCATGTCCATGGAGTCAGCAATGCCATCCAACCATGTCATCCTCTGCCACCCCCTTCTCCTCCTGCCCTCTGCATATCTGAGGTTATTGATATGTAGCCTATTCCATCCTATTTCCCTTTTGACTGCTAGCTATTAATGATCAGGATAGAATGGGATTATAGAGACCTATTGTGAAAATTTCATATTCCCCTATAACCCTTCTGGATAATCAGTCTGAATACAAGTAAAGTGCAGGTTATGAGAAAAAGGAGAATTTATAGCTGCTTAATTGGGACATGGCAATTTGTGATGGTGGTCATTTTCAATTGCCAAGTTGTGTCTGACAATACGGGACCCCATGGAATGCAGCACACGAGGCTTCCCTATCCCTCACAAAATTTTCCAGTGTCTGGAAAATGAACATCTTAGGCCTAGGAAATGTTGGAAGTGGAAAAGGAAAACCAATGCTCTGTTTGACCCCTGGATCTATCTAAATCTAGTGGTCACTGAGGTTGGCAGTCTGAGGGTTTGTCATTTCTCTCCACACATTATAGAAAAATTCACGTGGACATAACCAGTCCTGAGTTATTCTGCTGTGGTTGAGGCTATTAGTGGTAACTCACAAAATTGGTGTGTTCAGCTAATACCCCTTTGTTTCTACATGAATGACATAAATTCATATACTTCTGATGTCTGAATTGTTGTTCAGTTGATCAGTCATGTCCAACTCTTTGCGACCCCATGAATGCAGCAACCCAGGCTTCCTTGTTCTTCACTATCTCCCAAGGTTTGCTCAAACTCATGTCCATTGCGTGATGCTATCCAAACATCTCACCCTTCGTCATTCTCTTCTCCTTCAGCCTTTTATCTTTTCCAACATCAGGGTCTTTGTCAATGAGTCAGCTCTTCATATAAGGTGCCCAAAATATTGGACTTTCAGCATCAGTCCTTCCAATAACTATTCAGGGTTGATTTACCTCAGGATTGACTGATTTGATCTCCTTGCAGCTCCAGGGACACTCAGGAGTCTTCTCCAACACTACAGTTAAAAAGCATCAATTCTTTGACATTTAGTCTTCTTTATGGTCCAACTCTCACATCCACACATGAGTACTGGAAAAATCTTAGCTTTGACTAGATCGACCTTTGTTGGTAAAGTATGTCTCTGCTTTTTAATATGCTGTCTAGGTTTGTCATAGCTTTTCTTTCAAGGAGCAAGCATCTTTTAATTTCATGGCTGCAGTCACCATCTTCAGTGATTTCAGAGCCCCAAGAAAATGAATTTTCTCACTGTTTCCATTTTTTCCCCATCTATTTGCCATGAAGTGATGGGATCAGATGCCGTGATCTTAGTTTCTTGGATGCTGAGTTTAACTCAGCCTTTTCACTCTCCTCTTTCACCTTCATCAAGAGGCTCTTTAGTTCCTCTTCTCTTTCTGCCATAACTGTGGTGTCAGCTGCATATCTAAAGTTATTGATATTTCTCCTGGCAATCTTGATTCCAGCTTGTGCTTCATCCAGCCTGACATTTCACATGACATACTCTGCATATAAGCTAAATAAGCAGGGTGAAAAACTATGGCCTTTACATACTCTTTTCCCATTTTGAACCAATCTATTGTTCCATGTCTGGTTCTAACTGTTGCTTCTCGACCTGAATACAATTTCACAGGAGGCAGTAAGGCGGTCTGGTATTCCCATCTCTTGAAGAATTTTCCACAGTTATTGTGATACACATAGTCAAAGGCTTTAGTATAGCTGGTGAAGCAGAAGTAGATGTTTTTCTGGAATTCTCTTGCCTTTTCTATGATCCAACGGATATTGGCAATTTGGTCTCTGGTTCCTCTGTCTTTTTCAAATCCAGCATGAACGTCTGGACATTCTTGGTGTATGTTCTGTTGAAGCCTTCCTTGCAGGATTTTGAGCATGACCTTGCTAATGAGCATGATCTTGTTAGCATGGGAAATGAACGCAATTGTGCAATAGTTTAAGTATTCTTTGGCATTGCCCTTATTTGAGATTGGAATGAAAACTGACCATTTCCAGTCCTGTGACCACTGCTGAGTTTTCCAAATTTGCTGGCATACTGAGTGCAGCACATTCACAACATCATCTTTTAGGATTTGAAATAGCTAAGCTGGAAGTTCATCACCTCTACTAGTTTTGTTCATAGTGATGCTTCCTAACGCCCATTTGATTTCACACCCCAGGATGTCTGGCTCTAGATGAGTGACGACACCATCATGGTATTCAAGTCATGAAGTCTTTTTTGTATAATTCTTCTGAATATTATTGCCACCACTTCTTAATACCTTCTGCTCCTGTTAGGTCTTTAATTGTTTCTGTCCTTTATTGTGCCCATCTTTGTGTGAAATGTTCCCTTGATATCTCTGTTTTTCTTTAAGAGGTCTCTAGTCTTTCCCATTCTATTGATTTCCTCTATTTCTTTGCATTGTTCACTTAAGAAGGCTTTCTTATCTCTTGTTGCTATTCTTTGGAACTCTGCATTCAGATGGGTATGTCTTTCCTTTTCTCTTCTGTCTTTCACTTCTTTTCTCAGCTCTTTGTAAGGCTCCTCAAACAACCATTTTTCCTTTTGCATTTCTTTTTCTTGGGCATGCTTTTAATCAATGCTTCCTATACAATGTTAAGAATCACCATCCATAGTTCTTCAGGCACTCTGTTTATCAGATCTAACCCTTTGATCTATTTGTTACTCCTTATGGGATTATACATAAGGGATTATACATATCCCTTATGTATAGTCATAAGGGATATGATTTAGGGCATACCTGAATGGCCTAGTGGTTTCCCTACTTTCTTCAATTTAAATCTGAATTTGGCAAGAATGAGTTCATAATCTGAGACACAGTCAGCTCTCGAACTTGTTTTTGCTGACTGTATAGAGGTTCTCCATCTTTAGCTACAAATAATACAAACAATCTGATTTGGTATTGACCATCTGGTGATGTCCATGTGTATAATTGTCTCTTGTGTTGTTAGAAGAGGGTGTTTGCTATGTCTGAGTAGCCTCATGTTGTGCCATGTATGATAGCTGAAGGTGAAAATACACAATAACATTGAACATATGGCTTAGCCAAAGCAATATAATGATGAAATACAATATGAACTCTAGTGACCCATGCCCACTTAGGTTATATATTTATATACATGCAAAATGTCCCCATAAAATATCTTTTCATTAGGTATGGAGGTTGCTTTTTGGCACATCTATTAGTCCTGTAATTATTTCAGTAATACCTATATAGTCCTTTGAATTGCTATAACAAAAATGCCATAGACTGGGCAGCTTAAATGACACACATTAATTCTCATAGACTGGAAGCTGGGAAGTCTAAGATCAGAGTGCTTGCAGAGTTGTTGTATGGTGAAGGCCTGCTTCTTTTTTCGTGGGTGGCCTTCTTCTCTTTATATTCTCACATTGTGGAGGGAGTAAGAGAACTCTTTGGAGGCATTTTTATTAAGTACATTAATTCAACCATGAGAACCCCACCCTCTTGACCCAGTTCTTGCCCAAATGCTCTATCTCCAAATACTAATTATCTTGGGGATTAGGTTATAACATGAATTTGGGGGATTATAAACATTAACTATAGCAACATTAAAAATCAGTTGGTCCATCTAACCTGCCTTGCCTACATCACAGCAGATAGTATCCTGGTCTAAGACTATATAGCCTGGTTGGCTAAAGTAAAGTTAACTGTTCTTTCCTGAGATATATTTACAGCTGGCTGATTCTGTGTCCTACTGAGCAAAACTGAAGTCAGTCAGTACTGAGTTTGACCTGGTGCTTGGAGTCCTATTGATTATAACCAAAATATCATATTAGTAAAAACAGAATTGATTTTACACAAGTCTGTTGGGTAAAATTAAACAGAGTGTTTGACAGAGTGTCGTGTTGAAAATGTGAGTTTTGCTGAGAACTTGTAGGGCAGGGGGTAGATTCCTGGAAAGGATGACCTGCTTTGGGCTTTGAAGCACTTGCATATTCCTCCTGGGTATGCCAAGAATATAGCCTGTGATTGCCCTTTACTTGGGTCAGTTCTCAGAAAGCAACTTTGAGGAGGAAACAACCCTTCCCGAAGAGCAGGTTTGCTTCTAATCCCTATAAAAGCAGTGAGCCCTTCCAGTTTGGGGGTTACCTCAGGAAATACAGCCCACAGGGGTGTGCAGGTATATACAAAAGACCCTTTATATCTTACTATAGGTTAGAGGAACGTCTTTTCAGATGTCTCAGTGGTTAAAAAATATCCACCTGCAAATGCAAGAGACCCAGGTTGAATCCTTGGGTCAGAAAGATCCTCTAGAGTGGTGGTGGTGGTTTAGTTGCTAAGTTGTACCCGACTCTTATGACCCCATAGGACTGTAGCCTGCCAGGCTCCTCTGTCCATGAGATTCCCCAGGCAAATATACTGGAGTGAGTTGCCATTTCCCTCTCCACCCCTAGAGTAGGAAGAGGAAACCAGCTCCATTATTCTTGCCTGGAAAATTCTATGGACAGAGGAACATAGCAGGTTATACAGTTCACGGGGCTGCAAAGACTTGGACACGACTAAACAACTGAACAAAAGCATAGGTTAGGGGAGTGTGAGAACCAACACAGATCAATGTGAATTTCTGGCTGCTCCTCTTACTATGAATAATAAGTCCTCTGTCTTCCATCAAAGACTCCTATGTTTTCTGCAAGGCCATATAAAACAAGAATAGGATAATTATTTAGCTTGTAAACAGGGTAAAATCCCAGACCCTTCCAGATCTTGTCAACAAAAAAAGTTGCCTGCTTCACTGCTCCTTGAGAGGAAAATTTATCATTGGTAGAAAGGTCCAATAATTTCTAGCTGTAACTATAAGTTTCAGAATATGAATTTTTACACCTACTTATTGCTCTGTTCTGGATTTTTGTAATTCAGATAAAACACTTAACCTCTTGATTCCTCACTTTTCTTCCCCCATTTTTTATGTAGATAATAACAGGTAAGTTTCTAAGTTTAGGTTTTCTTAAGTGCTTTGGTATGTTTGGATTTAAGACAATGTTTTGTATTAAAGAGCAAAGTTTCACACCACAAAAGAATCTGTGAGGTCCCCCATCTCTTTTATTTCTTTATATCTTCAACTTCCTCCACACATTTTCCATGAACTTTATAGACCTAAGGATATGCCACTAAGACTGAGAAGCAGAAGATCAGTATCTTCAAGATCAGCAAAGAGCAATTTTTAGGGAAATACTGGTGAAAATTACAATAATCTACTTCTTGCATGCTGAATTTGGGGATAACAAAGTACATCCCTAATGAAAAACACATTTATTATTACTATAGACATAGTAGTGAAACCACCCATTATACTTCTTAATATGAAAGAAGAAATTATGGTAGAGATATCGTCTTAACTTTTTTTTTTTTTAACCTATTAACTTTCCTCTTGTCTTTTTATACCATCTCTAACCAATCATACCTACCTGGGGAACTAGTATACATATGAATTTGTTTGCATGATTCCAGCTTCTGGGGATATCTGTTAATTTCAGTTCATTTCAGTTCCATTCAGTCGCTCAGTCGTGTTCAACTCTTTGCGACCCCATGAATCGCAGCACGCCAGGCCTCCCTGTCCATCACCATCTCCCGGAGTTCACTCAGACTCGCGTCCATCGAGTCAGTGATGCCATCCAGCCATCTCATCCTCGGTCGTCCCCTTCTTCTCCTGCCCCCAATCCCTCCCAGCATCAAAGTCTTTTCCAATGAGTCAACTCTTCGCATGAGGTGACCAAAGTACTGGAGTTTCAGCTTTAGCATCATTCCTTCCAAAGGAATCCCAGGGTTGATTTCCTTCAGAATGGCCTGGTTGGATCTCCTTGCAGTCCAAGGGACTCTCAAGAGTTTTCTCCAACACCACAGTTCAGCATCAATTCTTTGGTGCTCAGCCTTCTTCACAGTCCAACTCTCACATCCATACATGACTATTTGTTAACTTATAATTTTAAAATCCCATTTAGAAATTAAAGGCAGAAAAGTATGTTTTAACTCTCAGAAAGACTGTTAGGTTTCTTTGGACTGAATAATTTTTATCTTTTGTATGATAATAGTAATTCCTTAGAATGATTTTATGGGAATCAATTAGATAAATAAAGAATTAAATACTTCAAAAAATAAAAAGTGCTATATTTGTATAAAGCATGTGTATCAGTTTCCTAGCACTGTCATAACAGCAGCACAAACTAGTAGGTTTAAGACAACAGATATTTAGTCTCCCAAAGTTCTGGAGGCCAGAAGTCCAAAATCAAGGTGTTGACTGGGCCATGCTTTCTTGGAGTCTCTAGAGCAGGGTGTTTCCTTGCCTATTCCAACCTCTGATAGCCTCAGGTGTTTTTTGGCTCATGGGAGCCTAAGTTCTATCTCTGCCTCCATATTCACTTAACATTCCCTCCTCCTGGGTCTGCCCTCTTCTAAGGCCACTCATCATATTAGATTAAGGGTCCACACTACTCTGGTACAACCTCATCTTAATTCAGTAAATTTCATCTGCAATGATCTTATTTTCAAACAGCACCACATTCTAAAGAAATGGGGGTTAGATGAGCATTTTCAGGGGCCACAATATAACCTTTAATTGTTCACCTCTGGCTCCCAAAATTTAAGGCCTGCCTACATGCAGTTGGGCTTCCCTGATAACTCAGCAATAAAGAATCTGCCTGCCAATGCAGGAGACATGGGCTTGATCCCTGGGTTGGGAAGATCCCCTGGAAAAGGAAATGGCAACTCACTTCAGTATTCTTGCCAGGGAAATATCATGTACAGAGGAGACTGGTGGGCTACAATCCACAGGATCCCAAAGAATCAGACATGACTGAGTGACTAAACAGTGACAACAATGACTACATACAGAATACCCAACATGCCTGAAAGTCCTAACCATTCAGTATCAACTATTGGTGAAAAATCTCATCTAAATATCAGTAACTTACTATTCTAAATATCATCTTAGCTATGAAATAGACTCAAGAAAGTATTCATTTTGGAGCAAAATTTCTTTCTATCTGTCAGCCTATGAAAAGAGACAACTTATCTGCTTCCAAAATACAATAGTAGGACAGTCATAGGATAGATATTCCCATTCTAAAAGAGAGAAACTAGAATGAAAACAGGGGTCATGGATGCTATGCATTTCTAAAATCTAGCAGGGCAATATTCCCATTAGACATCAAAGTTTGAGAATAATCAGTCCCCTGTGGCTTGATTCTGTGCCTCTTACAGGACATTGGCTGTGTTTGCTTAGCCCATGGGGAGAATTGACCTTCAAGGCTGTCCAGGAAAGGGCCTGTAGTGGTGAGGCTCTCCATTTGCAAAGTGATATCTACATATCTGCAGAATCATCTGTACCAGGCTCAGACTTTATTTTCCTCAGCTAATTGACTGGTGTTCCCCATGAGACCAAAGGTGTGGGCCAGAAAAAAATGTTTAACAGGAGTGAGGACCATGGGCATTTGAGTAACATTTTTATTTAACCTACTTATGTCTTCAGGGCCTGCTGACCCTGAGCTCATATGTACCACTTCCATTTGATACCTGAGTGCTACTGTGCACACCCAATCTTATGGTTTAGTAAGCTGAATAGCACTCAGTTTATGACGAGCAGCTTAATTTGCATGGTAAATTGGTGGACATAATTAAACATTCACTCTCTGCTAAGACCCAATACTGGGATTTAAAACTGCAATGTGTCTTGTGTGGGGGTACATTTCAACCCATAACCTCTTGATAATTACCAACGATAGCAATTATATTTATTTGCACTGAGTTATTCCTACCTTCACAATGTTGAACTATCTCAATGAAATTCTAGCTTTGTCTCACTCTAATAACTTGGTTTTTTTTTTTTTTTATCTTCGCATGAGGTGACCAAAGTACTGGAGTTTCAGCTTTAGCATCATTCCTTCCAAAGGAATCCCAGGGTTGATTTCCTTCAGAATGGCCTGGTTGGATCTCCTTGCAGTCCAAGGGACTCTCAAGAGTTTTCTCCAACACCACAGTTCAGCATCAATTCTTTGGTGCTCAGCCTTCTTCACAGTCCAACTCTCACATCCATACATGACTATTTGTTAACTTATAATTTTAAAATCCCATTTAGAAATTAAAGGCAGAAAAGTATGTTTTAACTCTCAGAAAGACTGTTAGGTTTCTTTGGACTGAATAATTTTTATCTTTTGTATGATAATAGTAATTCCTTAGAATGATTTTATGGGAATCAATTAGATAAATAAAGAATTAAATACTTCAAAAAATAAAAAGTGCTATATTTGTATAAAGCATGTGTATCAGTTTCCTAGCACTGTCATAACAGCAGCACAAACTAGTAGGTTTAAGACAACAGATATTTAGTCTCCCAAAGTTCTGGAGGCCAGAAGTCCAAAATCAAGGTGTTGACTGGGCCATGCTTTCTTGGAGTCTCTAGAGCAGGGTGTTTCCTTGCCTATTCCAACCTCTGATAGCCTCAGGTGTTTTTTGGCTCATGGGAGCCTAAGTTCTATCTCTGCCTCCATATTCACTTAACATTCCCTCCTCCTGGGTCTGCCCTCTTCTAAGGCCACTCATCATATTAGATTAAGGGTCCACACTACTCTGGTACAACCTCATCTTAATTCAGTAAATTTCATCTGCAATGATCTTATTTTCAAACAGCACCACATTCTAAAGAAATGGGGGTTAGATGAGCATTTTCAGGGGCCACAATATAACCTTTAATTGTTCACCTCTGGCTCCCAAAATTTAAGGCCTGCCTACATGCAGTTGGGCTTCCCTGATAACTCAGCAATAAAGAATCTGCCTGCCAATGCAGGAGACATGGGTTTGATCCCTGGGTTGGGAAGATCCCCTGGAAAAGGAAATGGCAACCCACTTCAGTATTCTTGCCAGGGAAATATCATGTACAGAGGAGACTGGTGGGCTACAATCCACAGGATCCCAAAGAATCAGACATGACTGAGTGACTAAACAGTGACAACAATGACTACATACAGAATACCCAACATGCCTGAAAGTCCTAACCATTCAGTATCAACTATTGGTGAAAAATCTCATCTAAATATCAGTAACTTACTATTCTAAATATCATCTTAGCTATGAAATAGACTCAAGAAAGTATTCATTTTGGAGCAAAATTTCTTTCTATCTGTCAGCCTATGAAAAGAGACAACTTATCTGCTTCCAAAATACAATAGTAGGACAGTCATAGGATAGATATTCCCATTCTAAAAGAGAGAAACTAGAATGAAAACAGGGGTCATGGATGCTATGCATTTCTAAAATCTAGCAGGGCAATATTCCCATTAGACATCAAAGTTTGAGAATAATCAGTCCCCTGTGGCTTGATTCTGTGCCTCTTACAGGACATTGGCTGTGTTTGCTTAGCCCATGGGGAGAATTGACCTTCAAGGCTGTCCAGGAAAGGGCCTGTAGTGGTGAGGCTCTCCATTTGCAAAGTGATATCTACATATCTGCAGAATCATCTGTACCAGGCTCAGACTTTATTTTCCTCAGCTAATTGACTGGTGTTCCCCATGAGACCAAAGGTGTGGGCCAGAAAAAAATGTTTAACAGGAGTGAGGACCATGGGCATTTGAGTAACATTTTTATTTAACCTACTTATGTCTTCAGGGCCTGCTGACCCTGAGCTCATATGTACCACTTCCATTTGATACCTGAGTGCTACTGTGCACACCCAATCTTATGGTTTAGTAAGCTGAATAGCACTCAGTTTATGACGAGCAGCTTAATTTGCATGGTAAATTGGTGGACATAATTAAACATTCACTCTCTGCTAAGACCCAATACTGGGATTTAAAACTGCAATGTGTCTTGTGTGGGGGTACATTTCAACCCATAACCTCTTGATAATTACCAACGATAGCAATTATATTTATTTGCACTGAGTTATTCCTACCTTCACAATGTTGAACTATCTCAATGAAATTCTAGCTTTGTCTCACTCTAATAACTTGGTTTTTTTTTTTTTTTTAAGTAAGATAACAAATGCTATTTTTAATAAGCCAGGTAGAAGGGTTTACTTTTGCTAACAAAGCAGAGTGAGTAGGTATAGGGTTATGTGCAGTCGTCATCCTAAATTCCAAAATGCTTAAATTAAAATAACACTACCTATTACTAATAACTATCATTTATCCATTACTCTACAAATATTTATTGTGATCCTAGTATGTTCCAGGCATGATTCAAACAAAGCAGAGTGAGTAGGTATAGGGTTATGTGCAGTCGTCATCCTAAATTCCAAAATGCTTAAATTAAAATAACACTACCTATTACTAATAACTATCATTTATCCATTACTCTACAAATATTTATTGTGATCCTAGTATGTTCCAGGCATGATTCTAAGTTGTGGGCCAAGGAAATGAATAAAATAGGCAAATCTCCTGCTGTCATGGTTCTTATAGCTGGGGGAGACAGACAAATAAATTATACATAACACAAATTCAGCTAGTGATTGATAAGCATTTAGAAAAAAAAAAAGAATAAAGTGTTCAAAAGAGATAGTGTCTGAGTTGAGCACACTATATCAGTTTTATATCAGGCATTTTACTATTCATTTTGCTTATTATTACACTGAAACTTCAGTATTTATAGAATAAATGTTAAAAGTCTTTCCAAATATTTTCTATTTCAGTTTTTCTAGAGAGAAAATGGAGGGAGAGATTGAGTAAAATCTCTGTCATCATTCAAATAGTTAGAAGTGTCAGAGATCAAAAGCAAGTCTATTTCTCCTCAAAGGACTATGTTTTCTCAAATTCTGCATTACATCTCTGCATAATAGTTTATATAGTGCTCAACATGTAGAAGAAACCAGAGTGTTCTGGAGGACTTATCATAGCTTGTTTGCATTTCTCTTTCCTTTTCCTTAGTCTATTATTTGTATATACAAGTAGCACCTATTGTAATCTACCCCATTGTGAGTTTCTATAACTGTGCTTCATATTTTGGTAAGAATCCTTTCATATAAACCTGCTTTATCTCCATTAAAATATTTTTCTCATATGGGCAGAACAATGAAATAGGTGGAAAAAAACATGTTTTATGGACTATGGTATCCACAAGTGCCCAAATCCTGCCCTTGATTATCCATACACAGACAAGTAGGAAAAAAAAAAAGTATTTATTATTGATAGTTGTGCATTCATGCCAAATTCTAAAGGGATAGCCTGTGCCTACATCTAAACTTATAAATAAAACATGCCACAGAACCCAAACTAAATTTCAGTTCTTATTACACTTATTTCAAGACAATGGAGAACATATCCACTATTGAGAAGAGTCAGAGATAATATGAATTAATGTAATACCTAAGCTACACTTTTTTAGAACATTTTTCATCCCATTTGTTAAACATTTCTCTTTGGGGAACAGAAGAAGGACTCTTTCTAAGGAAGTGTGTTCATCTCAAGTGAGCATCTAAATATGATGTGCAAAAATATCTATGGTTCAAAAAAAGGTTCTGGAGCAGCCTATTACAAAAGTATAAAGTTGTTTACCAATGCTACAGCACGTACAAAAATTAATTAAAATGGATCATAAACTTAAATGTAAGAGCTAAAAAGATAAAACTATTAGAAGAAAACATAAGACTGAATCACAATTATTTCGAGTCAGGCAACAGGCTCTTAGATATTACACCAAAAGCTTAAGCAATGAAAAACAAAATAGGTAAATTGGGCACCATCAAAATTAAAAATCATTCAAGTTTCCAAAGACATTATCATAAAAGTGAAAAAACAATCCAGGTAATTAGGATTTTCAGTTTCACACATAAGGAGCTTCTGTTGCCACTCCATCCGAGCAATAGGTAAAACACTGAACAAACTAAAAAATCAGCAGACACATGAATAACATGACCCTCAAATTAAGGGAAGAGTGGAGACTCAGAAGCAGAAACATCATGAAAACCAGCAAAGCAAAAATAGGAAAACATGAAATGTAGCTGGTGAATTGCTGGAGGTTCAGTGGGTACAAATCTGAGCATTAAAAATACCAGGGGAACCTACTCATTGATAACCCCCACAATACTGTAAAATTTACAACCAGGAAATGGACCAAGTTCCCATAGTAAGTATCAGAAAAATAAAATAAAAATACCCTCCTGCTTTAGGCAGGAAAAGGGAAAAAAAGAGCCATTTTTAAATGCCCTGGAGCTCTAACAGGTTCTTCCCTCAGGGGGAAGCCAGTTAACCAGTGCCTGTTTATTGGGATATTACTAGAGCTTCACTGTATTGAGAAAGGGGAACACTCCACTCAAACCTACTCTAGCCAACCTTTCCCACCTGAAGGAAGGATAAAAAGAACCAGAAAGCATCTTCTGAAGTTCACAGTCCACAGGCATAGGTGCACTAAAAGACTGAGACTTAATATTAGGTCTATAGATTGATTGCCCTTCACCTGCATCTCACCACCACATTTTTAAAGGCATATTTATAGCACTTCGTTTTACCCAGTACATCATGTCTGGCTATCATAGAAAAAATTAAAAGTCACACCAAATTGAGACTCAAATTGAGTCTATGTCAATTTGAGTAGACAGAGCAAGTATCAGAACCACACATGGCAGGAAAGTGGGAAATGTAAGACCAGAAATTTAAAACTATTTTTAATATGCTAAGTATTCTTACAGACAAATTAGCATGCATGCACAGATGGGCAATAAAAACAGAGAGATGGACACCTTAAGAGAGGATCAGAAAGAAATTCTAGGAATTAAAAAATTATTGAAGATGAAATGAAAATACCTTGATAGACTTTTTAGTAGACTGGGATCCAATGAGGAAAGTACCTTTGAGCTAGATATATATCAATAGCATCATTGAAAGGAAAATAGAACAGAGGTTTTGTTTCAAAAAATGAAAAAAGGAACAGGCTATACAATGATTATGAGACAACTACACAAGGTGTGAAAGTCACTCGGTCATGTCTGACTCTTTGCAACCCCATGGACTATACAGTCCATGGAATTCTCCAGGCCAGAATACTGGAGTGAGTAGTCTTTTCCTTCTCCAGGGGATCTTCCCAAACCAGAGATCAAACCCAGGTCTCCCGCATTGCAGGTGAATTCCTTACCAGCTGAGCCACAAGGGAAGCCCAAGTAGCCTATCCCTTCTTCAGCGGATCTTCCCAACCCAGGAGTCAAACCAGGGTCTCCTTCATTGCAGGCAGATTCTTAAACAACTGAGCTATCAGGAAAGCCTTCATCTGCACAATGATGGTGGTTTAGTCACTAAGTTGTGTCCAACTCTTGTGACCCCATGGACTGTAGCCTGCCAGGCTTCTCTCCATAGGATTCTCCAGGCAAGAATACTGCAGTGGGATGCCATTTCCTTCTCCAGATTCATAATGGGAAGAACAAAAAGAAAGAGGGATAAAACAGAAGAAATATTTGAAACAACACTGACTGAGAATTTCCCCCAATGTCAGACATCAAACCACAGGAAGTACAGAAAGTACAGAATAGCAAGCAGGATAAATGAAAAACAAGAAGAAAAAAGGGGAAAAAAAAAAAAAAACCTCCACCTAGGCATATTATTTCAAACTACAGAAAGTCAAAGATACAGTCCTAAGAAAAGCCAGAGAAATAAAACATCTTATATATAAAGGAACAAGATAAGAATTACATCCAATCTCTCCCCAGAAACTATGCAAGCAAGAAGAAAGTTGAGTGAAATATTTAAACTGTTGAGAGAGAAAACAACAACAAACTGTAATTGTATACTCTACAAAATTTTGCATCAGAAGTAAAGGAGAAATACTTTCTCACAAACAAATATGGAAGGAATTCATTGCAGGTAGACCTTATTTACAAGAAACATATAAAGAAGTTCTTTCAGAACAATGTAGAAGAAATGGATATATCCCTAGACTTATACAATTTACTAAGACTGAATCATGAAGAAACAAAAAAGCTGATCAAATAATGAATATGAATCAGTAATCAAAAACCTCCCACCTAAGAAAAGCCCAGGACCAGATAATCTTAACTGGTGAATTCTACCAAGTTTTTAAAGAAAAATTAACATCAGTCCTTCTCAAACTCTTCCCCTAAAGAAGCCAAATTCATTTTAAGAGGTCAACATTAATTACTCTGATATCAAAATAAGATAAGGAAAATTGCCAGGAGCTAGAGTGAGGAATTCAGCCCATGGCAAAGGTCATGAGGGAGGAGGCCTGACAATATGCAAAGGTAGGATCAAGCCTCAGGGGTCCCCCTGGAGATTCTCTACCATCTGCCCCAGACACCAAAATCTGTCTGTTATACCACACTCTTCTGACATTAACAGGGGTATCCCCAATCACCTTTCTCTGGAAAATTAACTTAGAGCTCCAGATAACAGTCTCCTGCATATAAAAGGAGTGTCTCAGGTCAAACCTCTCTGCTGGCAGACTAGTTTGTGTGACAGGATTATCCACACTCTTGCTACCAGGTACATGATTGTTTATAACCTCTCAACCATAAACAGCACAGAGAGTTTGGAGTATTTTGAAAGTCTTAGTTAGCATAGGGTTTTTCTAAAGATAATAATCATGTTGGTGAAGGGTTTCATTGCTGAGTTAATGATTGCTGCCAGGCCTCCATATCCTTAGGCACCTGAGAGTATGTTAATCAATGTAATTGGAATGTAGAAAAAGAAATATAGTAGTTTTGATGTTAGCAATACTAGACTTTTGAGTTAATGAATTTTCTCTTTGTTATAGATCACTGTACTCCTCTTTCTTTGTTATAAATCATTGTGTCCTTGCTATGTAAGAATGTAACTTTATCACTATCTTAAGACTAAGTAGATCTTAAGGGAAAACAAGTTTTCTGATCTACTAACCTTTATCAATAGAAAGAAAGGTGGGGCCATAAAATGTTAACAGGTCTCCAGACCAGAAGATATTGTAAACAAATGTAAGACCCTTGTAAGAACAAAGATATGCTAAGAACACTGTCTTTAGATGAGAGTCGAAGCTGCTGACCCTGCGTGACTCTGTTTCTTACATTTATCTCTATGTACAACTAAAAGTATAAAAACGGACCTGGAAAATAAAGAAACGGACCAGTTCCTGGAAAGACTGGTTTCCCCCGTGTGGTCTTTTCTCACGCTCTTCTTTTCTGGCTGAATTCCCATCTGGAGTGTGGAGGCTTGCCAAGCCTACTAATTTTGCCTGGGCTTCTAAGATCTGAATGGGGAGGCACTTTGTGTCTCCACTCCTTCGGGAGACCGGGAAGATGCCTGTGGCCTACGTAGATTGTGCAAACTCATTGTCTCAGGGTTTTATTGGTTCTCCGCATAAACCAAGTTATTCAGCCTCTTTTCTCCACTAATTTTCCTACTACACTATTCTTTTCTAATCTCTCTATATATCTCTAATTAAATAGTTATTTCCTAGATGCTGACTCCGCCCCCACTTCAAATTCCCTGGATCCACCAGGGCTGGACCCTGGCAGAAACTACAAGAAAAGAAAACTACAGACAAAATATCCCTGTTGAATATAGATGCAAAATTTATTAATAGAATACTAGCAAACTGAGTTAAATAGTACTCTAAAAAAATCATTCACCACAAGCAAGTGGGATTCATCACAGAAATTTCCAAATGTTTAAACTACATAAAATCAATGTGATACAACACGTTGAAAGAATGAAAAATACATATAATATCATTTTAATGGATGCATAAAAAAGAATCTAACACTATTCTTTCTCAATAAATTGAGTTTAGAAGAAATAATAAAATCCTCAATAAGTTGAATATAGAAGGAACGTACCTCACTATAGTAAGAACTATTTATAACAAACTCATTGCCAACATCATACTCAGTAGTAAAAAGCTGAAAGCTATTTTCCTAAGATCAGGCACAGACAGGGGTGCCCACTGTGCAGTCCTATTTAACAACATTACTGGCAGCCCTAACTAGAGCAACAAGACAAAAATAAGTGGTAAAAATAAGTAATAGGCAGGTAAACAAAACAATAAACAAACAGATATATAAGTTAATAAATGGAACAAAATAAAAAATGGAACAGAAGAAGTAAAATTATCTCTTTTTTGCTGATAAGTTTTTATAAATAAAATATCCTAAAGACTCTGCAAAAACTATAAAACTACTTAACATATTCAGTAAACTGCAGAGTTAAAAATTAATGTACAAATATCTCTAGAATTGGGGGCACAGATCAAGACGACAGAGTAGAAGGATATGGAATTCACTTTCCTCAGCAAACACATCAAAAATACATCTTCATGTGGAAATGATTCTCACAGAATATAAGCTACAAGCTGGTATAAGATCTCTTATAGAACCAAAGCTTTAAGAAAGCTTTCCCCCTGCTAGTATGCACAGTGGCCAGGTACTGAAACTTAGGCTTCTGTGCACAAACTAGAGAGAGGACATGGTTTTAACAGCTCAAAGGGCCTGGAGTGTGGTCCAGGCTGCCATCATTAAAGTGAGCAAGAGAGGGAGGTCAGGTCCACCATAGAAGACCCATTATGAGTGCACATGGGGTGAGGTGTGGGTTTGTGTTAGGAACCCCAGCTGTCAGCATGCCTATAGCAGGGTGCAGCTCTGAGGCAGGAGGTTTTGTAAGCATGCACAGGCTGGGGTAGGGCTGACATCAAAGCCAGTTACCAGCACTTCCTCAACAGGGGCAAGTCCAGAGGCAGGTCCAGAAGTAGCCAACTTTGTTGACACACACAAGAGGTGGTGACGAACATCACAGACTCTCACCTGCCTGGTGGAGAGTCTCTGAAATACAAAGCAGCTCCTTTCCCAGTTGGAGTGCTCCAGTTCTGCTTACCTCACACCACAGCTTGGAACTAGAAGTGGGGAAGGTTGAGGAAAGAGATAAAAGCTGTAAAGGGGCACACACTTCCACTTATAAGATGAATAAGTTCTGAGGATCAAATGTAAACCATGATCAGTAGTTTTAACAATATTTTACTGTATACTCAAAAGTTGCTATGACAGTAAATCTTAAAAGTTCTCATTTCCAAAGAAAAAAAGTAATTCTATGATTTAGAGAATGTTATAGATATGTTAACTTTTGTGGTAATCGTTTCTCTTTATGTAGATGTATATCAAATCATTCCACTCTACATCTTAAACTCACACAATGTTACAAATTATATCTCAATAAAGCTGGGAAAAAAAGGATCTTTAAGGAGAAGAATCATATGGGTCAGAAATTCAGATCTATATAAGATAAAGAGTATTAAAAGGAACAAGTGAAGAGAAAGTAAAATCACTTGGCTCAAAGGTAAATAATCTACCTGCTAACACAGAAGCTCCAGGAGATACGGGTTCTCTCCCTGGGTCAGGAAGATCCACTGGAGAAGGAAATGGCACTCAACTCCAGTATTCTTGCCTGGAAAATTCTACGAACAAAGGAGCCTGGCAGTCTACAGTCCATGGTGTCATGAAGAATTGGACATGACTAAGCAGGCATGCACACACACGCAGCAAAGTAAAATCCACTATTTTTTTTTAATTTTTAATTGATATAACAATCAACAATTTGTTCAAAATAATAAGGCCAACAAGGTAGAGATTATGTATACTTGTGTATGTATCTTATGTAAAGCATGATCAGTAGTTTTAACAATATTGTACTGTATACTCAAAAGTTGCTATGATAGAAAATCTTAAAATTCTCATCACCAAAAAAAAAGTAATTCTATGTATGCATGCTTATAAGTGAAATGAATGATAACAATTCAAAAGGCACAAATGGGAAAAATTGTAATTATTTTGTTATTAGAAGGAACACTACCAACGAAGTGATGTAGTGTTATTTGGAAATGGATCTGGATAACCTGTATATTTATACTACAAACTCCAGGGCAGCCACTTAAAAAGAAGTTAACAAGTAAGTGCTATGAAAAGACAGAAAACAGAATCCCAAGCAGGAGTAATTATACTAATTTCAGTCTAAGCATACTTGAAAGCAAGAAAATTTATCAGGGCTAAAGGAGAGCACAACCTGATGATAAAGGAGTCAATTTTCCAAGAAGACATAACAATTCTTAACATGTATGTGTCAGGAAACAGAGCATCAAACCATGTAAGGCAAACACCAACAGAACTAAAATGAGAAATACCAATACATGAATTGATTATCATAGTTGGAGACATCAACACCTTTTTACAGAAATGAACAGATGCAGCAGGCAGAAAATCAGTGAACTCAACAATCCATCAACTACTTTTTTACAAGAACAACAATATACATTCTTCTCAATTTTGCATGGAACACTGAAATATTTTTCTGGGCCATAAAACATACTTTAACAAAATTAAAGAATAGAAATCTCACAATGTCTACTCTCAGACCACAATGGAATTAACCAGAAATAAGTAGCAGAAAGATAAGTGAAAAATCCTGAAATATGTGGAGATTAAACAATATATTTCTAGTTAATAAATGGATCAATTAAGAGATTTCAAGTAAATTAAAAACTATTCTGAACAAAATGAAAATACAACTTGTCAAAATATGTGGGATTCAGTGAAAGCAGTACTAAGAGGGAAATTTATAGCACTTGATGCATATATTAGAAAAGAAGATCTAAATTTTCACCTGAGGGAACTGGAAAAATAGCAAATGAAATCCACATAAGCAGAAGGAAAGAATCAAGACACAAGAGATTTCAGGAAACCTGGGTTTTGAGACTCTATAGTGCTTAGTGATCTGGCTTTCCCCATTTGCTGAAGACTTTTGAAGATTCTTCTTTGAAAAATCCCTGTTGCCTGAATAAGAGTCATAGATACCTTAAGGCCATGATTACTAGCATGCTGAAGAATAAAGTTAAAAACAAATGCAGAGGTAAGAGTGAGAATGAACCAGAAAAAAAGAGCTGGTGTTCCAAAAGGATGGACAAGAATATATGCTCAAAGAAAAAAAAAAAGTATTGAGAAATGGATAATTAGAAGTGATGCGTTTTGATGGCATAATGATGTTATATCACATCAAGGGGTGATTGAGAAAAAAATTTGTATAAATACCTCAGACATCATATTGGCTAATCTATGGATAACAAAGCTGGTATAATTTTAAAATACAATGCAGATGAAGCTAGATGACTTTCCAAGTGTGCTTAAATTTAATAAAAACAAATTCATTTGGTCTGGGAGGTATATACATAACCCATTTGATGACATTTGAAATGATAAAGAAATTATTGATGATATCTAATTTGAACTAACATTTTACATTACAATTTTTCTGAGGATTGTCTTATAATTTGAATTTCAACTATCATCCAGTTAAAAAAGATTATAATTTTATTAGCGTGAGAGAAACTTGTTAAAGCAGGCTGATTTATTTCTCAGGCATCTACTTCTCTTTAAAGGTTGGTAATGCCAAATATCTTAAGTAAAATATTAAACCCACTTTATTCTTTTGCTACAATGGAACTCAAAATTAAAAAAAAAAATTTTCTATTTGAAAGGAGAGAAAAAAAGCCTTTCTGACTTTGCTGCTTCTGGTAAGTATATGGATGTTTTGAATAAACCATCCGCCCTTTACTCATTAAGGAGCATGATTAAGCCATTGTTTGATTAGCTTGTTGACTGTACAGTATCTTCCTATATACTCTAGTTACCAGATATTCCTTTGAGGTTTTGACACAATTTAAGAGAGGGAGAAATCTACACTTGATGTAAGATAGTCCTATTTTATATATTTAAGTGGCATGTGACACTTTTTTGGTGATTTTGACAGCATATATTCTTTTCATGACTTTATTTTCCTACTATAAACATACCAACAAAAAAGCATTCTCAAAACTCAGTGTTTTGAACCTGGGATTTTAATAACAATTTGGAATTTGTAAAGTCAGTAGCTGCAAAAATTCCACACCAGGTGGCACTCAGCCATCTTCAGTTCAGTTCAGTTGCTGAGTCGTGTCCGACTCTTTGTGACCCCATGAATCGCAGCACACCAGGCCTCCCTGTTCATCACCATCTCCCGGAGTTCACTCAGACTCACGTCCATTGAGTCCATGATGCCATCCAGCCATCTCATCCTCTGTCGTCCCCTTCTCCTCCTGCCCCCAATCCCTCCCAACATCAGAGTCTTTTCCAATGAGTCAACTCTTNATCCAGTGGATGTTGGCAGTTTGATCTCTGGTTCCTCTGCTGTTTCTAAATCCAGCTTGAACATTGCCATCTTAACAGTGCATAAATTGATATGTTTTAGAACTTATTTTTTTCATTATCTGTGCATAGGAAATTTCCCAAATGAGAATATTTATCTTGATCATATGCATGTATGTAGAATTTTTATAGCATAAAATATTATTTTAAAAGTGTCATTTTATTTTCAGAAGTCATATACCTGTAAGCTACAACTTATATCTGTGAACAACATGTTTGATAGTTTTTAGCAAAAGACAATTTGTACAAGTTACTACACAATTTTCATGTACGTAAAACTTAAAAATTTATAAACTATTCAAATTATCTGTAACCTGGGGGGAAAGGAGGGAATAACAGCTTCTTAAGAAGATGGTTTCTATATTCTGAATGGAAGAATTACAACTGAGGAATATAATAAAAACAATGTCATGTGGCAGAGTTAAAAATTATAAATAATAATTAGAACAGAAATCAGTGATACTGAAAATAGGAAATCAATACAGAAAACTCAAAGAAACCAAATGCTTGTTCTTTGACGAAGTCAATACAATTGAGAAGACTGTAGCCAGGCTAACAAAGCAAGGAAGAAAGACAATGCAAAAACTAACATTAGAAGTGAAAGGGGGAAATCACTACATATCCTAGAGATGTTAAATGGATAATAAAGAAATACTATGAAAAACTCCAAAAACACAACTTTGGTACCCTAAATGAAGTGGATGAATTCCTTCAAACATACAATTCACCAAAATTCACACAAGAAATAGTAAATCTGAATAGACCTACATCCATTACTAGTAAAGAAATTAAAACAATGATAAATAACTTTCCAAGACAGAAAGTAGGAGCCCCATAAGGGTTCATTGATTAATTCTACCAAACATTTAAGCAAGAATTTGTACCAATTATATATAATATTTTTCAGAGGATAGAAGCAGAAGAAATATTTCCTAATTCATTCTATGAGGCCAACATTACCTTATTACCAAAACTTGACAAGCATATTAAAACTACAGACCATTATCTCTCATGACCACAGACACAAAATCCCTTGAAAAATATTAGCATATTGAATCCAACAACGTATAAAAAGAATTGTAGACCAAGAGCAAATAAGATTTATCTCAGGCATGAAAACCTTGCTCAACATTCAAAAATCAATTAACATAAGCAACACATACATCAATAGGCTAAAACACACAGAGACAATTATATCATTAAAATAAGGATTTGACAAAATCCAATAGTCACTTGCTAAGCCGTGTCTGACTCTTTACAACTCCATGGATTATACAGTCCATGGAATTCTCCAGGCCAGGATACTGGAGTGGGTTGCCATTTCCTTATCCAGAGGATCCTCCCAACCCAGGGATTGAATCCAGGTCTCCCACACTATAGTTGGACTCTTTACCAGCTGAGCCACAAGAAGTGGCTCAGATGGTAAAGCATCTATCTGCAGTGCTAGAGACCAGGATTGAAAAAAATGACAAATATCCCAGAGCTAATAAGCAATTATTGTAAGGTTTCAAGATACAGTGGTCCTGGAGCAGCTGTGAGGAGATAACCTACGTCCAAGGACAGCGAAGCCCCAGAAAGATGGTAGGTGCTGGAGTGGTGCCTGCACTGTGCTGGAGCAACTTTGAGGAGATACCCCACGTCCAATGGCAAAAGAGAAGCCTCAGCAATATGGTAGGAGGGGCGAAATTATGTTTAGAATCAAACCCCATACCCACCAGATTCGCTCAGAGGGCTCAAGCACCAGGACCCAGAGACCCTACAGAAACTGAGACAAAACTGTGCTTGAGTGTCTCCTGTGGAGGTACGGGTCAGCAGTGGACTGCTACAGGGGCAGGGCCTCTGGGTGCAGCAGACATGGGTTTGGCATAAACCCTCTTGGAAAGGTCACCATTAATTCCACCACAGAGCTGCAGGAACTTACACAGGACCAGGGAAAAGACTCTTGGAGGACACAAACAGAACCTTGTGTGCACCAGGATGCAGAAGAAAGGAGCACTGACCCCACAAGAGACTGATCCAGACTTGCCCGTGAGTGTCCAGGAGTCTCCAAGAGAGGTGTGAGTCAGCGGTGGCCTGCTGCAGGGTTGGGGCCACAGAGTGTAGAAGTGTGTGAATGAGACCTTTTGAGGGAAGTAACCATTACCTTCATTCATTTCAGTTCAGTCATTCAGTTGTGTCCGACTCTTTGTGACCCCATGAATCGCAGCACACCAGGCCTCCCTGTTCATTACCATCTCTCGGAGTTCACTCAGACTCACATCCATCGAGTCCGTGATGCCATCCAGCCATCTCATCCTCGGTCGTCCCCTTCTCCTCCTGCCCCCAATCCCTCCCAGCATCAGAGTCTTTTCCAATGAGTCAACTCTTCGCATGAGGTGGCCAAAATACTGGAGTTTCAGCTTTAGCATCATTCCTTCCAAAGAAATCCCAGGGTTGATCTTCAGAATGGACCGGTTGTATCTCCTTGCAGTCCAAGGGACTCTCAAGAGTCTTCTCCAACACCACAGTTCAAAAGCATCAATTCTTAGGCACTCAGCCTTCTTCACAGTCCAACTCTCACATCCATACATGACCACAGGAAAAACC
>SJYX01007772.1:99878-113553 GCA_006410675.1 Oreotragus oreotragus | reverse complement strand
TCAAAGGCTTTGGCATAGTCAATAAAGCAGAAATAGATGTTTTTCTGGAACTCTCTTGCTTTTTCCATGATCCAGCAGATGTTGGCAATTAGATCTCTGGTTCCTCTGCCTTTTCTAAAACCAGTTTGAACATCAGGGAGTTCATGGTTCACATATTGCTGAAGCCTGGCTTAGAGAATTTTGAGCATTACTTTACTAGCATGTGAGATGAGTGCAATTGTGCAGTAGTTTGAGCATTCTTTGGCATTGCCTTTCTTTGGAATTGGAATGAAAACTGACATTTTCCAGTCCTGTGACCACTGCTGAGTTTTCCAAATTTGCTGGCATATTGAGTGCAGCACTTTCACAGCATCATCTTTCAGGATTTTGAAACTGGAATTCCATCACCTCCACTAGCTTTGTTCATAGTGATGCTTTCTAAGGCCCACTTGACTTCACATTCCAAGATGTCTGGCTCTAGATTAGTGATAACAACATCATGATTATCTGGGTCATGAAGGTCTCCTTCATTACCTCCACCATAATTTAAACCCAGGTAAATAACAGGGAGGGTACAGAGCTCCACCCATCAACAGAAAGTTGGATTAAAGATTTATTGAGCATAGCCCCGCCCATCAGAACAAGAATCAGTTTCCCCCTCAGTCAATCTCTTCCATGAGGAAGAGATAAGCCTCTTCCATAAACCTCTTATCCTTCTCCATCAGAGAGCAGACAGACTGAAAACCACAATCACATAAAACTAACCAATCTGATCACAGGGACCACAACCTTATATAACTCAATGAAACTATAAGTGAAGTCGCTTAGTCTTGTCCGACTCTGAGACCCCGTGGACTGTAGCCTGCCAGCCTCCTCTGTCCATGGTATTTTCCATGCCCTTTAGGACCACCCAAGACGGACGGGTCGTGGTGTAAAGTTCAGACAAAACATGGTCCACTGGAGAAGGGAATGGCAAACCACTTCAGTATTCTGGCCTTGAGAACCCCATGAACATTATGAAAAGGCAAAAAGATAGAACACTGAAAGATGAACTCCCCAGGTCAGTAGGTAGCCAAATATGCTACTGAAGATCAGTGGAGAAGAAACTCCAGGAAGAATGAAAAGACGGAGTCAAAGTAAAAACATCCAGTTGTGGATGTGATTGATGATAGAAGTAAAGTCCAGTGCTATAAAGAGTAATATTGCATAGCAACCTGGAACGTAAACTCTGGGATTTGGCCATGGACAAAGAGGTTTGGCATTTTGCAGACCATGGGGTTGCAAAGAGTCAGACAGGACTCAGCAACTGAAGTGAACTGAACTGAACTCATCTAAAACTCCTAAATGGATATCTTTATTTGCACATATTTATATAATTGTCCCAATAGATTTTAAGTCTTTTATCTTTCACTTTATACTGGTAACCAGGTTCTTAGTATTTAAGTTTAATGTTTTAAAAATGTTTAATAATTGCATGAGCTCTAAGTTGATGAGACTGGTAAGGTCATTATATCAGAGAGTATTGTTTATCCCACAGTATATTTTCTCTCTTTTTTCCACAGAAATGAAACTTCTGAAATTAGCTAAGTGCATGGCCACTCTGAAAAAAGATCCCACATTACTCAACTTCTGTAGTTAGACATGGACACATTACAAAGTTTTATTGGCTTAAACAAGCATAAATTTATTATCATACAATTCTGGAAGTTGGAAATCTGACTTTAACCCAGCCTCACTGTATTAAAATCAAGGTTTCAACAGGGTCCTGTTCCTTCTAGATACTTCAAGAGACCATCTGTTACCTTTGCTTTCCCAACACCTAGATGTTTTCTGTACTCCTTGTTCATCTCCAAAATCAGCAGAATACTATCTTCAGTTCTCTATGACATTGGCTCCCACCTCCATTCTCTTCTTTCACTTTAGATACCTTTGTGGTTATACTGGACTCATTTAAATAGCCTAGGATAATTTCCTTCAATCAACGGGGCACCAGATAATCTTAATTCTCATTGTCATCTTACTCTTGGAATGCAAAATTGATGATTGGAACTGAATTGTCATGTTAAATTGAGAATGAGACCATTCACTGTAGAGTTCAAGACACAGAAATAGTAATAGTGGCAATCAACTGCAAATATTGCTACAAATTTTTTCTCTACCTTTGCAATATGACTTCATAACTCCTCCCCCATCAATGATGATAGCATCTTTACTTCTTGAATGTGGGATGAACTTGCTTTTTCCTCTGGCCAGTGGGACTGTATCAAACAATACAAACACAGATTTGGGAAAATGTTGTACACTAAAATTTGCTCTGCCATTTTCTTTTAATAGCCTGTCACCAATGCCATGTGAAGATTCTCACTCCAACTCTATGGAGGATGAGCAAACACATCAACAAAGGGCCAGCTTTCTCAGTGAGGTCACAATAAACAAGCCAGCCTCAATGGACCTACCAACTGACCACAGATTGATGAGAAAATCTCACCTAGACATCACCCAGGCTCTTCCGTAACCAGTTCAAATTGCTAACTCAAAGAAAGATGAACAACATAAATGACTGATATTTTAAAACACTAGTTCTAGGATGGTTGTTACATAGCTAAAGCTAATGTATCACAAGCTCATATGTATATAATTTACCCTGTACCTGGAAGTATTCCAAGGTCACTATAGGTATTAACCCCCTTAATTCTCACAACTCCTCTATGAGCTATTTCATATTATCTCAATTTTATAGTTGCAAAAATTAAAGAACATGAAGATAGATTTATAAGGCATAGGCCATACAGATAGTAGTGACACAAAACTTCAACAAAGGCATTATTGCACGAAAACTCATGCTCTCATCTGCCATATCCTACTGCCCTTAGATAGAAGGACCCTAAATGCAATTCTGTGGGACTCCAGGATTGCCTATTAGAATTTCATGTTTCAATAACTTTCAATTCAGGTATTCTGACACTCACAGCTAAACCTAACCTTAACAAAAGCAGAATTTTAGTACCTGGATTATAGTGCTACAAGTAACAGAATTTAAGCATACACTGTTGGATTACTGAAATTTGTTGTATGTTGGATGAGAAGGATTGGATACTAGAAGTTAATAATACCTGCTATGTTGTGTCAAAATATGTGGCACAACTGTGTGTTTTTGTTCAAAAGCAGATCATGTGCTAAAGGAGGCTATTGCACTAGAGAAATTCAGATTTTCAAACTGTAGGTATTCATTAGCCATTTCTAGTTGCTTAATGGAGAGTAATACTCTCAGACTAGAATTTACCACCCAAAAAGCAGAGTTGGAAAGATCACTATCCTGCCTCAGAAAGCAATCTAGGCCTGTGCAAGGCAATTTTCATTGACTGAAAGTCCAATAATTTGAGGACTCAGAGGACTGAAGAAACAAATATGTTGGTAGTTCAAACCAAAGTCATTATTAATGGTGGCTCTCAAACACAGACTTCAACGTGATAAGACTACTTCCCCAAGCCTATTTAAAACACACTTTATTCTCTGTAGAGCAGACCAGACAAGTTGGTTTCTTTTCCACCCAATCCTATTGTTTCGGGAATTCTCAAAGTAGTTTACAGTAAGCAAGAGGGTGACAAATAAAAGACAAGAGTCTTTAAGCTTCAATTAATCTATATCAGCAAAATCCTCAGCAGCAATTGCTTGCACATGGAAAGTCCTAGAAGAAAATTGACTGGAAACCTATTAAGTTTTGGAGGAAATTACACTGTCAAAACCACAACCTTGATAAAGGTTGTAATTTCTCACACCATAAAGAAACAGCAAGCCCAATTGTAGACCAGCAGGAAACCCACTATAAAAGCTGAGAAATCCTCATGTACTCTCCACTGTCAAACTCGGATGATGGAACCTGTAGGAAATGATCTCCTGTCATAGAAGGGATTCTTTCCTATTCTTACCTTATAGGATGTGATAAAAGCTGACTAGTGACTGCTACATATTTCCCATCATCCATTCTTAATATCATCATATTTGTTTTGCCCCTAAACTTGGTTATTAGGAATGCTATATTCAGAAGATTTTAAATTGTGATATAGTTTACAGATTATTAGAATAGGAGGGCCTATATCCAGCATATCCCTGAGAAGACATGGACTATGAGCTCAAAATAATAACTGTATAGGACTCTATGATGTCTTTCTTGGTGCTGCTGCTGCTGCTAAGTCACTTCAGTCGTGTCCGACTCTGTGTGACCCCATAGACGGCAGCCCACCATAGAGAGTCATATTATATTCTAACTCTAGGGGGAAAGATACTCATACTCTTCCATGTGGAATACACTATTCTACAAAATTAATTAACTCTTCTAAGAAATAGTTAGCATATTGGTCATCTAGACAAATAATTTTAAATTCTTCATCTTCTCTTAGCACTGTATGTGGTCAGAAGGAATCACTGATCAATAAGATCTAACAAGAAAAAGTAGGTGCAATTTTCAGGAAGTGTCTCTAAACCGTATGGCCTATATCCCTACTTTGGTACTTCTACCTCCAGCAGGTTTGAGAACAGAGAAATGGAGCAAGTTTGGTCCTCTTAAGACTATGAATTGAGCTATAACCTGGAAGTCAGGCATAGTAGGGCACCATGAGGCACTAAATAGGCCATAATTGCCTATCATATGGAGAAGGCGATGGCAACTCACTCTAATACTCTTGCCTGGAAAATCCCATGGAGGGAGGAGCCTAGTAGGCTGCAGTCCATGGGATCTCTAGAAGTCGGACACGACTGAGCGGTTTCACTTTCACTTTTTACTTTCATGCATTGGAGAAGGATATGTCAACCCACTCCAGTATTCTTGCCTGGAAAATCCCAGGGACGGTGGAGCCTGGTGGGCTGCCGTCTATGGGGTCACACAGAGTCGGACACGACTGAAGTGACTTAGCAGCAGCAGCAGCAGCATATCATATTCCTACTTAAACTGCATTTTGCCACTCACAAATTAAATTGTAACTAATCACAAAGAATCATGCTTTCTGAAGTCAAATACATACAGAGACACACATAACCCCAACTCCACAAAGTAAGGATCCTCAGCTTGATACAATTTGATCAACAACTACTTTTACAATTTGTGCCTTTCCCTGGCCCTGCATGGAAGAGAAGATAAAAGACACAGAAAAGTATGCAACCACTATAATCAGAATAACTAAACTTAAAACAACTAAAATCTATCCAACTATTTATTATGTCAAAAGATATAGATCAAGTACATCTATTACAGAATAGGAATAATAGACACTATAAAAGTTGATAGCAATGAAGAAAGCACTAAGAAAATCTCTGCCCTCATGAAACTTTCATTCTAGTGAGGAAAGCAGAGAAACATGGTATACACTCCATTTTGGTGATTGTCCATCTATAATTCCATGAATATGTTAGTATTTCTGAAACCATAATGCAGCTTTCACTAAAAATGACACTAACAGGTAGCTTGTTTCCAAAGTATTACATAAAATGATGTTATAGGTTATAACAGAGTGCTTTAGGATTAATAAGCTAATTAAGATATACAATAATAGAAAAAATAATAGAAAAGAACAAAATATTTAAACACAGACTTAATAAAATAGCTAATAATCACATGATTTTTTTGATGTGATAGTATTAAGTGCTGAGGAGAAAATATAAAACAGTAGTAAATATTAAGCACTAAGGAGGAATATGTTCTTTTCAAGAGTGAAGACACTGCAAATTTATAAAAAATGGGTAAAGGACTCCATGATGTAATGTTTCTGTATAGATTTAAACTGAGAGGGTGTGTTATGAATATATCTGAAGGAATACAATCCAAGACTGGAGGAATAACACTTAAAAATAATCTTAACTAAAACTATGCCAGGCTTTTTCAGGAATAAACACAATGTATAGTGTGGCTCAAGCAGAATAAACAAGAAAAACTACTAGGAACAGAATTAGAATGACAATGGAGGACTCACTAGTATAATCTTCTAAGTCAGATTAACAGCTTTGTTTCTTCTGTTTTTTTCAGCTAGCCATTTCATATTTTTCTGAAGACATCCATGATCACATGAGTTAATGATCTAAAGAGTGGCACTGAGAAAGCTTTTGCTAGTGCCCTCCAGAGTCTATTTCCCCAGTCACATAAAAATTCTATAAACAAATCTCGCTGACTTTCAGTGAGATTCCCTAGGATTTCCTAGTCCCTTTGCTGGATCTCCAGGATGGGAAGTCTCATGTGGGACCTAAAAGCTTTACAACAAAACCTCGTGCACACTAGGACCCAAGCAAAAGGATCAGTGACCCCACAAGAGACAGAGCCAGACCAGCCTGTGAGTGTTGGAGAGTCTCCAGGGGAGGCATGGGTCAACAGTTGCCTGTTGCAGAGTCAGGGGTACTGACAGCAGCAGTCCTGGGAGGCTGGGCATGTTTTCATAAGTACTCTTACAGAAGATCACCATTAGCCCTACCAAATAGCCTACAGCCCTACTATAGAGACTTAAGACTTCAGGACTAGGCAGCCTCAGGCCAAACTAAAGGTAGAGAGTATAGTTCTACCTATAAGCAGATAATTGGATTAAAGGTTTACTACATATGGCCCTGCTCACAAGAGCAAGATCCAGTTATCCCCACAAGCTGTGACTCCCATCAGGAAGCTGACACAAGCCTCTTATCCTCATCCATCAAAGGGAAGACAAGAGAAGCAAGAATTTCAATCCCAAGGCCTCCAGAACAAAAGACACAATCACAGAAAACTAACCAAAGAATCACAGCCTTGTGTAACTCAATGAAACTGCCATGCTGTGCAGGAAGTCCCAAGATGGACAGGTCATGGTGGCAGACTTCTGACAAAATGTAGTCCACTGGAGAAGGGAATGGCAAACCACATTAGTAGTCTTGCCTTGAGAACCCCATGAACACTAAGAAAAGGGAAAAAGATATGACACTGAAAGATGAGTGACCACCCCCCCACCCCAGGTTGGTAGGTGACCACTATGCTACTGGAGAGGAGCAGAGAAATAGCTCCAGAAAGGATGAAGAATCTGAGCCAAAGTGGAAATGACACCCATTTGTGAATGTGTCTGGTGGTGAAAATAAATTCTGATGCTGTAAAGAACAATATTGCATAGTAACCTGGAATGTTAAGTTCATGAATCAAAGGTAAATTGGATATGGTCAAATATGAGATGGCAAGAATGAACATTGACAGTTTAGGAATTAGTGAACTAAAATGGACTGAAATGGGTGAATGTAATTCAGATGACCATTATATCTACCACTGTGGGTAAGAACCCCTTAGACTAAATGGAGCAACCCTCATAGTCAACAGAAGAGTCTGAAATGCAGAATTTGGGTGGAATCTTAAAAATGACAGAATGATCTCAGTTTGCTCCCAAGACAGACTAATCAACATCACAGTAATACATGTCTATGCTCCAACCAGCAATGCTAAAGAAGCTGAATGGTTCTATGAAGACCTGCAAGACCTTCTAGAACTAATACCAAAAAGAAATGTCCTTTTCATCATAGGGAATTGGAATGCAAAAGTAGGAAGTCAACAGATACCTGGAGTAACAGGTAAGTTTGGAGTACAAAATGAAGCAGGTAAAAGGCTAACAGAGTTTTGCCAAGAGAATGCACTGGTCATAGCAATACCCTCTTCCAACAACACAAGAGAAGACTCTGTACATGGACATCACCAGATGGTCAATATCAAAATCAGACTGATTACACTCTTTGCAGCTGAAGATGGAGAAGCTCTATACAGTCAGCAAAAATACATGACTGACTCAACAACAAAGGGCTTCCCTGGTCACTCAGTAGTAAAGAATCTGCCTGCTAATGCAGGAGATGTAGATTTTATCACTGGGCTGGGGGAAAAAGAAGTAGCAACCTGCTCTAGTATTCTTGCCTGGAAACTTTCATGGACAGAGGAGCCTGGTGGGCTATAGTCCTTGGGGTAGCAAAGGAGTCAGACACGACTTAGAGACTAAACAACAACAAGGTCTAATACTGCTGGTGATGACAAACCTTGAATAGCCTACAAGAATATGTTTACTGGAATCCACTGATAGAAAGATGGCAAAAATATATATGGACACATAAGACAAGCAGTGGACAGTTATCCGAGGATGCATTCTTATATTTCTGTCTCTGATTTAATTTTGACATTCAACTTCCTATTTTGATATTTGACCAATATGTGTGTGTTAAGTTACTTCAGTTATGTCTGACTCTTTGTTACGCCCATAGACTGTAACTCCCCAGGTTCCTCTGTCCATTGACTTCTCCAGGCAATAATACTAGAGCGGGTTGCCATGCTCTCCTCCAGGGTATCTTCCCTGACCCAGGGACTGAACCCAGGTCTCTTGTCTCCTGCATTGGCAGGCAGATTCTTTATCACTAGCACCACCTGGGAAACCCATTTGACTAATATGCACATATTTAAATTTAAATTTCCCATCATTCTCCACACATTGCCTTCCAACTAGCCTCCTAAGACAATAAAGGAAATTCAAGAGGCTATAACGTCACCAGGAAAGCTCACCTTCCTAACTGACCATCAGACAAGAATTTTTACTAATATATCTCAGATAGTGTCATATGACTTGAGGACAGTGAGGCATTTTTAATTTCTTTTGTTTAAAAATATATATTATCAAGGAATTAATTTAAAACAATTTTCTCATAGATTTTTAACAATATTTTTTTTAATTTGACATTTCTACTGCAATCACTAAAAATAGTATTAGTTAGATAAGAGACTTTTCCCAAGATAGAAAAGCCAGTTCATTAAGAGATTCATAATCCTGTCAGCTTTTTTATTTTGCATGTGATATTTACATAAAAGTTTCATTTTTTATGTAAGGGAGTCAGAAAAATTCTAAGCCATTCTTTAGATTATACTGTATAGTTTATTTCATGCAGTATTAATTCAATAATAATTTATATGGTATACATTCAATTTCATAAGAATAAGACATTTCCTTCTCCAGGGGATCTTCCTGACCCACGGATTGAAACCGGGTCTCCTGCATTGTAGGCAGATGCTTTACCATCTGAGCCACCAGGGAAGTCACATAATATTAATTCAATAATAATTTATATGGTATACATTAATGGTCAATATCAAAATCAGACTGATTACACTCTTTGCAGCTGAAGATGGAGAAGCTCTATACAGTCAGCAAAAATACATGACTGACTCAACAACAAAGGGCTTCCCTGGTCACTCAGTAGTAAAGAATCTGCCTGCTAATGCAGGAGATGTAGATTTTATCACTGGGCTGGGGGAGAAAGAAGTAGCAACCTGCTCTAGTATTCTTGCCTGGAAACTTTCATGGACAGAGGAGCCTGGTGGGCTATAGTCCTTGGGGTAGCAAAGGAGTCAGACACAACTTAGAGACTAAACAACAACAAGGTCTAATACTGCTGGTGATGACAAACCTTGAATAGCCTACAAGAATATGTTTACTGGAATCCACTGATAGAAAGATGGCAAAAACATATATGGACACATAAGACAAGCAGTGGACAGTTATCCGAGGATGCATTCTTATATTTCTGTCTCTGATTTAATTTTGACATTCAACTTCCTATTTTGATATTTGACCAATATGTGTGTGTTAAGTTACTTCAGTTATGTCTGACTCTTTGTTACGCCCATAGACTGTAACTCCCCAGGTTCCTCTGTCCATTGACTTCTCCAGGAAATAATACTAGAGCGGGTTGCCATGCTCTCCTCCAGGGTATCTTCCCTGACCCAGGGACTGAACCCAGGTCTCTTGTCTCCTGCATTGGCAGGCAGATTCTTTATCACTAGCACCACCTGGGAAACCCATTTGACTAATATGCACATATTTAAATTTAAATTTCCCATCATTCTCCACACATTGCCTTCCAACTAGCCTCCTAAGACAATAAAGGAAATTCAAGAGGCTATAACGTCACCAGGAAAGCTCACCTTCCTAACTGACCATCAGACAAGAATTTTTACTAATATATCTCAGATAGTGTCATATGACTTGAGGACAGTGAGGCATTTTTAATTTCTTTTGTTTAAAAATATATATTATCAAGGAATTAATTTAAAACAATTTTCTCATAGATTTTTAACAATATATATTTTTTTAATTTGACAGTTCTACTGCAATCACTAAAAATAGTATTAGTTAGATAAGAGACTTTTCCCAAGATAGAAAAGCCAGTTCATTAAGAGATTCATAATCCTGTCAGCTTTTTTATTTTGCATGTGATATTTACATTAAAGTTTCATTTTTTATGTAAGGGAGTCAGAAAAATTCTAAGCCATTCTTTAGATTATACTGTATAGTTTATTTCATGCAGTATTAATTCAATAATAATTTATATGGTATACATTCAATTTCATAAGAATAAGACATTTCCTTCTCCAGGGGATCTTCCTGACCCACGGATTGAAACCGGGTCTCCTGCATTGTAGGCAGATGCTTTACCATCTGAGCCACCAGGGAAGTCACATAATATTAATTCAATAATAATTTATATGGTATACATTTAATTTCATAAGAATAAGACATTCATGTTAATAAAAGTAGCCAAAATACAAATTCAGTCCTGAGGCATCAGTGTCTCCGTTCTCCAGTATTCTCTCTTTCAGCTCACTGACTCACTCCTCTGTTTGACAAAGTCAGGGAAGACAGGGAGCTGGTGTCACACTTAAGTCCCTCTGATACAAGAAAAATAATGTTCATATGCAAACTTTGAAAGAAAAAGGAAATATGTCAAAAGTGTGTTTAAGCTTCTGCTGTGGAACTTTTTTATAAAACAATGTAATTGCTAGATTTCTTGTTCTAGAGAATACAGACTAGCTTCTTGCTCATTCAATCATTAATAGACTTCTGAAGTGAAATGTTGGCCAGAAAGGTGGCCTGACTAAATGGAAACTGCAGTGTTCAGATTTTGCCTCTCCTCCTTTTGTAACATCATTGCCCTGCCAACTTCTTCTATTCTCTATTTACTTACTCATGGAGTCAGTGGTCATTAATGTTCCATTTGAAAGGAATTAAAGAACTATAATTTTATGTGATTAAATATGCCTAATTACACTTTGAATCCACTAGTGTGTAATCTCTTATAACTGCTTTAAGAGAGCAGTAATTCACATTCATAATTATTACTGTTTCTATCAGTGAGCCACGTTTTATAAAGTAATGAGGGGATGACTTTTTACAACAGAAGAAGAAACAAAGCCTTGGTAAAAATAAGTTAAAATTGAATAACTCTCCATGAAAATTTAGTATCTACCTAATATTGAAATGAAAATCTATTTTCTTAAAAGAGCACATATATATGTAAGAAATATGAGTTATGACTATATGAAAACATGTACAATATACTGTTACAGTTCAGCTTAGTTCAGTCACACAGTCATGTTCAACTCTTTGTGACCCCATGAATCACAGCACGCCAGGCCTCCCTGTTCATCACCATCTCTCGGAGTTCACTCAAGTCAGTGATAACATCAAGTTAGTGATGCCATCCAGCCATCTCATCCTCGGTCGTCCCCTTCTCCTCCTGCCCCCAATCCCTCCCAGCATCGGAGTCTTTTCCAATGAGTCAACTCTTCTCATGAGGTGGCCAAAGTACTGCAGTTTCAGCTTTAGCATCAGTCCTTCCAAAGAAATCCCAGGGCTGATCTCCTTCAGAATGGACTGGTTGGGTCTCCTTGCAGTCCAAGGGACTCTCAAGAGTCTCCTCCAACACCACAGTTCAAAAGCATCAATTCTTCGGTGCTCAGCCTTCTTCANTCCTTTATCGAGCCCATCTTTGCATGAAATGTTCCCTTGGTATCTCCAATTTTCTTGAAGAGATCTCTAGTCTTTCCCATTCTGTTGTTTTCCTCTATCTCTTTGCATTGATTGCTGAAGAAGGCTTTCTTATCTCTTCTTGCTATTCTTTGGAACTCTGCATTCAGATGCTTATACCTTTCCTTTTCTCCTTTGCTTTTCGCCTCTCTTCTTTTCACAGCTATTTGTAAGACCTCCCCAGATAGCCATTTTGCTTTTTTGAATTTCTTTTTCATGGGAATGGTCTTGATCTCTGTCTCCTGTACAATGTCACAAATCTCATTCCACAGTTCATCAGGCATTCTATCTATGAGATCTAGGCCCTTAAATCGATTTCTCACTTCCACTGTATAATCATAAGGGATATAATTTAGGTCATACATGAATGGTCTAGCGGTTTTCGCTACTTTCTTCAATTTGAGTCTGGATTTGGTAATAAGGAGTTCATGATCTGAGCCACAGTCAGCTCCTGGTCTTGTTTTTGTTGACTGTATAGAGCTTCTCCATCTTTGGCTGCATAGAATATAATCAATCTGATTTCGGTGTTGACCATCTGCTGATGTCCATGTGTAGAGTCTTCTCTTGTGTTGTTGGAAGAGGGTGTTTGCTATGACTAGTGCGTTTTCTTGGCAAAACTCTATTAGTCTTTGCCCTGCTTCATTCTGCACTCCAAGGCCAAATATGTCTGTTACTCCAGGTGTTTCTTGACTTCCTACTTTAGCATTCCAGTCCCCTATAATGAAAAGGACATCCTTTTTGGGTATTAGTTCTAAAAGGTCTTATAGGTCTTCATAAAACTGTTCAACTTCAGCTTCTTCAGCATTACTGGTTGGGGCATAGACTTGGTTTACTCTGATATTGAATGGTTTGCCTTGGACACAACAGAGATCATTCTGTCGTTTTTGAGACTGCATCCAAGTACTGCATTTCGGACTCTTTACACGTAGCATGCAATTGTTGCAATAACTGGTGGCTCCATTTCTGGGGTTTTACTGTATTGAAATATCAGTTGAATTAACTATAGACATTTTGATTGTTTACCATAAAGTCGAAAGTCATAAATGTACTTTACAGAGGATTCTGAGTGCTAACACAGAAGCACTCAGCAAAGAAGCACAGAAGCAAATAGCTTTTAAGAAGATACTGAAAGAAGAATGGATGCCATGCCACTATACATATTTTGAGCATCACACGTGATTATAAGTGAAAGTTATACAGCACATTGGGAGAAACATCAATAATGTATATTATTCTCAGAGAGTAGTTGAAATGTGAAGTTATCAAAGTATAACAGCATACATTTCTATAAATGCATTTTGGACTTTGATTAATTTTTTATTTTTGACATGAGACATTCCATGATTCACATAAGTTGTATTAATTTGTCCCCTCCTCTGACTTTCTTGTATCTCTTTATTCTTTTCTAATGACTATTACATAGTGGGCTCTTTTGAAAGAGGTATGCCTCTTCCCATGCACATGTTGTATAAATCTGCTATGCAGAAGTCTTATGCACTTACAATAGGAGATTATCATAGACAAATTATTTATAGCATACATTTTTTAATGATCCCAAACTTTTGAGATTGCTAAGCTTTTCCTATATACATGTTCCTGTCCTGTGGATTTAAGTTTTAAATAATATCTTTGAAGTAATTCACGTATAAGATTATAACAGTTAATCCATAAATATCAGCCCAAACTTGAGTAAAAAAAGTGACCAGTAAGATATATATTTGTTAATGTTTCAATAAAATGTTTATGCCTTATAAGAATTTAAAGTTCTGGTAAAACATAAAGCTTATTTTTAACAATATGGCCAGATATATATTCACTTTATATTCATACAAGCAGTATTAATTATACATTCACTTCTGGGC